>WMED01028630.1:0-10415 GCA_019650415.1 Pipa parva | reverse complement strand
TATTTTTTTTGATTATATGCTTGTAATTTACTTCACTTGTTCTTTGATAAGCACTTTCCCCTTGTCTGTATTATAACTGTATTGTTATGTTATCCAGCGCTGGATAACCTTGTGGCACTTTATAAATAAAAATATACATACATTAGGGGTGGGCGATATAAAAAAAAAAACAATATTGCGATTTTTTTTTTTTTATTTTATTTTTTTTTTACTTACCCGATAACGATAACTGCCGATAATCCTCCTCATCCTCTGCAGCTTGATCCTGTCTTGGTGTGTGACCATGGGCGCCTGTGGAGCTTCCGGGAGGTGGGGATAAAGCAGCCGACTCAGCACATTTATAAATAAAAGGAGATGGAGACTCACCCGCGCAGACTCACTAACAGCCAATAGCTCATTAAAACGAAGTTTTATCCCCACCTCCCGGAAGCTCCACAGGTGCCCACGATTACCCGATATTGCAGTTTTGCAATATCGGTAAAACACTGTGTGCGATAGTATCGTGAACGATACATATCGCACACCCCAAACATACATACACACAATAAACCAGTTTTTGCGAGTGGTGAAAAATTAAACTGGTGTTTCCATTTGTCAGCCTGAACCATTGTGTGGTATTGAGTCGTACGGACACCTCATAATTCTAAACTTTAGATATCTTTCTGAATGGAGCAGCTGCTCCAATCCCCATGACAGTTACGACTTCCCAGCTAATTCCAGGTATATTTTATAGTAGATTAATTTCATTTCTACCTTTAGTTCCCCTTTAAATATTTTAGCACGCCATTTGGTTCAGAATTTTTTTTTCTCTTATTTTCCTCCTTAAAATTCTAGGTGCGTCTTATGGTCAGGTGTGCCTTATGGAGCAAAAAAGATGGTAGCTAGTATAAATGCATTTGAGGCATTATCATTTTTTGTTGTTATTGCTCCCTTAAATATACTTAACGGCCCACTAGTAGAACTACAATTTTAATGTTTGCTGACAATATAATGTTTAAATATGTTACTTTTCTGTTTCAACAGTGTATTTCTAGAAAGCCGTGTCAAAGTGCTGCATAGCCAAGCAGTGTCATCCAACAGCTGCTTTCCTGTTTCCAAAGGATTGTGGGCCTCCATTTCATAGCTTCCTGCTAAAGAATATTTAGTCAGGTGTTACAACTGTTAAGAGATCTATACTCCCTTTGGTTTTGAAAATATTGTCTTTTAAAATATAAAACATGTGTTAGCTTTTCATTTTACATTGCCCAATTTGTGTAACTTGCTAACATGTTACAATAATGAAGACACTGAGCATTATAATATCTGCCAGAGGTTCCCTAGATTGTTTGATCTTTGATGTCAAATTGTGGTTAATCTCCTTTTATCCATGACTTTTTTTCTTTAATTCACACTACCTTTTCTAAATTGGCAGCTGTAGCATAAATGTTAAATTTACCATGTAAAAACCTGTATTTTGTCCCTTTGAACAACCTTTTCTACATTCCAACCAGAAGAAAAGTACTATTTTATGTGGTGAAATTATTCCCGACAAAAGAAAATGTGTCAGTTTAATGGATTTATTTTTAAAAGTCCTGCTTTTCCCACGTAGATAGACTGTGTTACATGTGGAGATTTCTCGCTGCAAGTTAATTCAGCCAAAGTCATGGGGAAAAGCTACCAAATAGAACACACAGCGTGAGAATTTTATAAGAATCCCTGCTGTATTCGAAATAAGGGACAATATTTGGTTTTCAGTCGGAAACCAAACACCATTTTTATTTTATTTTTCCCAGTAGTTTTCTATATTTGTAACATTTGCAAGGGTAACTAGTGAAAAATTCCTTTGATATTTTTTTTTTTAATGACGGGAAAATGATTTTAGCAGTGAACTAAAACCTGTACACAAACTTTAAATCCTGGACTTAGGCTTTGATGGAAAGGGCATATGCTGTCCATTTTAAAATATGATTTTGCCTATTAAATCTATTGTATGTTTTTATAATAGGAACAATTTTAGATTGGAAACATAAGGTATTGTAAGCTATAGTGCATTTTTAAAGGGACATCATCTTTGGGGAAAAAACGTGTTTACTTTGTGGACTGGTACAAATAATATTGCTATACTTCAGTTCTTAAAAAAAATAAAGTAAACCACCTTGAGCATCTTAACCAACACAGCAGTTCCTCTTCTCTTTATGATGGAGATACATTTTATCTCTATAAGGCAATAGTGGCGAACCTATGGCACAAGTGCCAAAGAGGACACTCGGAGCCCTCTCTGTGGGCCGCCTTTACCATTACCACCACTGCACTCCTCAATACCCCCAGCAAGCAAGCACTCCTTCAGTGTAGATTGCGGACCAGGTCGGATCTGCTGCCTACACTGAAGGAGCGCTGGTTAGCTGTTAGAATAGCTGTGGCAGAGCCCTCCCCCGATGCAGGCACAATGATGTCACTCTTCAGCGCCTGCACTTCGGGGGGGAACAGCTGGTGAGTGACGTCATTTTCTGCACTCTGTGCCGAAAAGGTTCACCACCACTGCTATAAGGAAAACATATAGCCCCATAGCTATAAAGTATATGTTTTATACAGCTTATGTATAAATATAAAATAGGCATACAAGAAAATATTAATGAGTATCATTAAGTCAAGGTGCCTCTAATGGGGTTATAAATGCTATAAATTGTACAAGAGAAAACAAAACCCTCTTGTATAGTGCACACAAAAATAAATGTATTACTTCCAAGAAAAACAAACTTCTATGACAGAAATTGACACATATAGTAAAGAAAAAAAATAGTCCCGTGCCATGAATAAGTAATGTATTACCGAGAGATTGTTAGTAAGATACTACGCTTCATACCTGTTTTGAAACATGTGAAATAAGCAGTGTTCTTGAATCTTGTGCACAGGTGCATACTCACTGACATTTATTTCACTCATTAGTTTTCATCTCTAATTCATCTTTGTGCCCCAAACTTGTTCCAAATGCATATAGAAATTGATAAACTGTAAAGATATAGTGATGTGCACATTTACACCTAATTATGTACTTCTTTAAGATTATGTATACACTGCAGTGGGAAATCTAACATGCAAATGTAAGCAACAAACTCTGTATGCATTCAACATGCGGTTTTCAAGCAGTTTGTAATCATTGTAATAAATCCAATTACATTTAAACTGTACAAACACTGATGAAATCTCAAGCATAACGCATCTGTAAAAAGCACATGTAAACGCAGAAACAAGAAACATTCACCATACAGTTACATTACTTTCATTTACTATATGAGTGTATAAACGTATGTAAGTGTTTGAATCACTTTATGTAAAATAATGTAGTTAGTGAGCAGAAAGTTATGTATTTTAAAATCTCCTTTGATTTAAATTGCACTGCTTTAGCTAGATTTTCTCATCTCTCCCACTGTCCAGCTGATTGATATCTGGGTCTTTGTAGTTAACAGGGCTGTGAATGTAATTAGAGGTTTGTTTGTTTGTTTGTTTGTTTTTTTTAAATAATGTGGTTTTAATCTTTCCTGGAGTTTGTGTGTGTGATTCAAGATGGAGACACCAAATCCCAGAAATAGATGCACAGAGTCTAGGATGCATAAGAAAAGACTCTAAATAACCTACTCCCTACATGTATGCATGCTGACACATATGTACACACGCACACAATAACATATGTGCACAAATGCAGATATGCACATACAGAGCTACCAACTGACAAGCATTTAAAGTGACTTTAAAATGTAGTTGTTTTTTTTAAGTTGAACATGCTTCCCCATAACTACACTAATCAGCTCATTTAATAGATTCTGTCTATATGTAAGGATGCATGTTGGTGAATATGTTAAGATTTCTGCTTATCAATAGTGATGTGTGAAGAATGCACTTTTTGTTCATGATACATGTCCTGCTTGTCAGGGGACCAAACAATAGTCTGGATGTGCAGAGAATTCATTTTATTAATCGTCCATTTTGCCTTATTTTGTTTATACCCCTTATTTAGAAGAGGAAGTAAAACATTTAAAAGAAATGTTACAGAGCCTCTGTTTATGAAAAGACAAAGAGGACTAATCATGTATCATTTCCAGTCTTTGGGAAAGATGTAGGTGTTACTAAAGAGGTATTAAAGTGCACCTGTCACCTCAAAACTCTAATACTAATTTAGGTTGTACTAATGAAAAAAATGTTTGTAAATATATATGTATTTTACAAAATGTACCTTTAAACATAATTTTTCTCTGTCGTCTTCCCTGTCAGCCTGATTTTTTTCCCTGAGTGACAGGTAGGCGGGGCAAAATGATTGACATTATAGCTCCCAGGGATCTGATTGGAGGAGCTATAATGTCAATTATCATTTTGCCTCACCTACCTAACATTTGGGAAAGAAAAGTTGGGAAATGCTGTAAAACGGATTTTTTTTTTTTTAATTCTGTTTAATATTGTACATATATTGACAATATAACAAAACCTTGAAAGGTACATTTTTTAAAATACATATATATTTAAAAAAAAACCCATTTAATTAGTACAACATAAATTAGTATTAGTTTTGAAATGACAGGTGCACTTTAAAGTGCTGGAAACTTTAAAACCTTGCTTTAAACTTCAGTAACCTTTGAACAAAGAACGTCCCAGGAATGGCACACCCTCTCTTTTCAGTCGGAGGAACAGCCCTACCACATTATAAGTTAAGCTATGCCGGGACAGTTTACAACTACTTGGTGTTTATTTAATTGTTTGTCAGTTTTTGAGATTCCTTGGATTTTGGTGCATAGGAATGATCTTGTAAATAGATATGCTAATAACATAGTGTACTGCATCCACTTTTTGTTGTTAGTACACCAGTACCTATAAATAGTAAAGGGACAATAAAGCCTGTAAAAAAGTTTTCTATTTATTGGCCAAATAGTATTAAGTACAAGTGTTAAAATGAGAGGTTTAGGCTTATCGATTCTACAGAACAGTCATAGCAATAGAAGAGAAAACATGCACTTTGATTGTAAGCTCTATGGGGCAGGGAACTCCAGCCTCTTGTGTCTATCACAACCTGGCACTTAGTGTTATATCCTTGTGATACTTTTGTATTGTGTAGTGCACTTTTCCCATGTCTGTATTATATTTGTATTGCTGAATTGTACAGCGTTGTTTAAATTTGTGGCGCTTTATAAATAAATTTATACATACATATATATATACTTTGAGCCAATTCTCTGAAACTCTGTATAGGTACCCAGCTTGTAATAAAATAATATCAATTCACATCTAATGAAACACATTAAAATTACTGTTGGACAATTCCCTTGTGGCTTCATAGGGATGAGTGGAAATGAGAGGGTCTGACACTAATAGCAATGCACCAAAGTTGGTGCATGTTACAGATCAGTTGAGTACCTGCACATATTAAAAATGTGTGACTGCAAGTGAGATCCAGAAAAATGTAATGCATTTATTAGCATTATGATCTAATGTGTCAGTCTGGGTAAATCCCATTAATTCAAACTATCTGTGTGGTTTAACCCCATAAAAAAACCTTCTTAATGAAATCCTAGCCTTTCAGAAGCTTTTAATTCAAATGTTGTGCTTGAGATGTAACCAGAGTGCAAACATCTCTTACGCAAGTGTGATATATTGCTCTGATCCTTATGACTCTGACATTGGCTAATTGTCCTGCTCCTTCCTTTTCCATTTCAGTTGATGATATCATCATTAACCCTGTTACTTCTGCACGTTGTCTTGGGGTGACTTTTGACTTTGCTCTTTCCTTCTCTAAGCGCATTGCTACCGCTGCTAAAACCTGTTGATTTTTCCTTTGTAACATTACCAAGATCCGTCCATTTCTCTCACAGGCCACTGTTAACACCCACATGTGTGCCCTTGTCTTATCCCGCTTGGACTATTGTAATGCCCTTCCAGTTTCCCATCATTCCCCGCTCCAGTCTATTCTAAACTCTGAAGCTTGAATCATCTCCTTCTCTCCCCAGAAGTCTCCCTCTCAACTCCTGTCTGCTCCTTGGCTCCCAATTAATAAACGTATTAATCACAGTGTCCTACTTTTGACATTCAAGTACTTCAATCAGTTGTCCCTCCTTACATATCTTCCCAGCCGTCAACTCTGCTCTTCAAAGGGCAACCTTCTTCAGGAATCCCTCACTAAGACTGCCCATTCTCGTGTTAAATCCTTCTCTCTTGCTGCCCCTTACCTTTAGAATTCTATACCCCTCTACCTCCACCACTGCACTTGTTACCCTCAATCTCTTTATGTAATTCTTCCCCTATTTATATTCTTTTTTACCTGAGGAAGAGAGAATATCTCTCGAAAGCTTGTCTTATACAATTAACAGTTAGTCCAAATAAAGTATCATATAATGCTACAGAATTCATCGGTCATCCTATTTAGATTGTAAGGTCTATGGGTTAGGGACCTCCATCCTCTTGTTTCAGTCATGGCCTGACAGTGTTGTGTATTCTTAATTATATGCTTGTATTTTACTTCACTTGTTCTTTGTTAATCATTTTCCCTCATTTGTATTTTAATTGTATTATTGGATTGTACAGAGCTGCATAAAGTAGAAGAGTATTAAATGAGAACTAAAGGTTAAAAAAAAAAAAAAAGCATTATATTAAGTATATTTTACTGCACCGAGGCAGACTTCACAGCACTTAGGCTGACACAGGAGCCAGTGTGAAGCTCTGCATACTTATCGAAACACTGGTGCAAAAGGCTTCAACGTCATCACGTTCATTGCGAGGCCAAGGAGAACGCTTCCTGCAATAAGCGTGATGATGTGTGAGCCCTTTTCCATACATCGACGGAACTTCATGCTGGCTCCGGTGTCAGCCTAAGTGCTGTGAAGTCTACCTCGGTACAGTGAAATTACAGCACAGTTAAAAGAACAGTCCAGCCTGATTAATAAAAAGTAATGTGTGTTGTAAATGTATAATACATTTTTTTTAATATACTTAGTCAGTCTTTAATGTGAGGAAAGGTATTAACTATTCCATCTGTGTAGCAGTACACAGCTCCTTATGTGTTTATTTCCTGGTTGGATTCTTGTGTCACTGACATAATGGCGTCTCAGGAAGGTCAAAATTCATAGTTAATGAATAACCATGGGCAGTTACAATACTTACAGCTAATGGTGTATGTTGTCAGTAGCAAGCACTGATACTGGGCATGAGAGAGAGACCAAATCCATATAAAAATAAAGTGAATATTTCAGCCCTTTCTTTAACAATTGCTTTTGCTGGATTAACTACACCTTTCAGAGCTAAACATAAAAAAGGTGGATGAGAGTTTAAAGGTTCTGATTGGTTATTTAGCATTATCCAGCCTGTCAGTCAATTCCTTAACACTAAACAGGAAGTGGCTGAGAGAGGGAAGCAGCTTCAGCAACAAACTGGTGCTAAATTGTGAAGGGTGGAAATAAATAAATAAATTTATATGACAGAAAGCAATTATTTAACTTTTATTTAACAGTGCCAAACAGACAGCAAATAACTGTTGGTGCCTAAACTGTTCCTTTAAAGCAGTGACCGCAACGGTTCAACTTAATATAAGGTATTTTTTTAATATGTCTTTTTTTAACCTTCAGTTCACTTTTAATATACTGAACATACTTTCAAATAAAACATTTTGAAAGGCACTTTTTCATTTAAACCATTAGGATAGACAGCAAATTTTCTACTCAACCAGGATTCTATCTGGAATAGCAGTCTCTGTCTGTCACCTGCTCTTTTTGGGATCTTAATTCTTTCCAGCACCCTCCATTTTAGCTGATTAAAGTTATGCTTCAGTTCAGTGAAATGTTTACATGGGGAAGTGACTGTATTTGGATTTTTTGGGTGATTAATTCTTATATTGCCTTTCCCCATACACAGAGCCGGCTCTGGCTCTATTGGCGCCCTAGGCGCCATCCTCCAACTGCGCCCCCCCTTCAGGCGCTGCCCCGCCCCCTCGACCGGCGGCCACGCCCCCTCCCCGGCGCTAGGGGCGCCCCCCTGGGCAGGAGGCGCCCCTAGCATTTGCCTACTCTGCCTAATGGCAGAGCCGGCACTGCCCATACACTCATTTAAGCAGATTCTTGGTATATGATATTGTAACCAATGCTGGTTGATCAAACTGGCATTCTTTGAGTAGAATTTTGCTTTTTAGCCTTCACTGGGACTCTTAACAAAAATAAAGGCAATTCAAAGAAATTTGAAGACATATGCACTTGAACTTTAAGGGAGGTCATATAATATAGACTTTGTATAGACATGCACTAATTAGAAAAAAAACATCACATGATTATGAAGGGTGTGGGGCTTACATGTAATATGCTTGGTTCTGTATACACTCTGTGCACTTTGATAAAGAGCAACAGCCCAAAACTTGTCATGTACAACATGCAATTATACCCAAAAAAGGGTCTGCAGCATAAAGTGTACCTGTCAGCATGCAATCGTTCATCTTGATTAAAGTAAATGAATCGATTAGCTAAATAAATATCTTAATAACTTAACATTATAAAGTAGGTCTCACTGTAAGGTTGTCCCGACTTTCAGATCTGGAAGCTGCCATTTTCGATGGGACCTGCCACTCAAAAGGAATTTCCACATCCCAAAATACTCATGTTTCCTCTCTCCCTCTCTGAAATCTCACGCGTGCGCTTCTTTACTATGCGAATATTGTTGCAGTCAGAATTTTCCTATGGAAATATTGTTGCAGTCAGAATTTTCCTGTGGAAGTATTGTTGCAGTCAGAATTTTCCTGTGGAAGTTTTGTCGCTGATTTTCTATGGGAATAAATGTAAATGTCAATTATATATAAATTACGTTTCCTCTTAGCCCCGTCCAACCTGACTCGAGAAAGAAGCACGGTGAGAAACGATATATAAAGGTACACTTTAAAAAAAAAAAAAAACATATATTTAAAAAAACATTTATTTCGTTAGTAAAACATAATTTAGTATAAGAGTTTTGAGGTAACAGGTCCACTTAAGCTTGTTTTTTTGGCACCTTATTCTATTCTATGTTTTGTGTTAAACTCCCTTCTCACCAGAGTCATTACTAGCATTGTTTTCTAAACACACATGCCACAGTCAGTGCTTTGTGGTGGAAAGATGCATCATGCTTGATCTATAGTACTGACAATTGGACCTGTGCACAAGCTGTTTGGTAATTGAAATTTTGCTTGCATGGACCATATCTATTTGCAGACATCTGCTTCCTGTAGCATACAAGCACTGCAATAAATTGCTCCAAATGAAACTGCATGAAGTCCTACAAAAAAATACACAATTGAACCAAACCACATAATCTCCTCAGCCAAGATTTCTAGCTATACTTCTGCTGACCACAAATCAACCATAATAGTGTTTTATTTATCTGATTAGCATGAGATTTCTGAGCACAAATTAAAAGTGGGTATTGAATTGTGAATGGGACGTTGGGGCATTTAATTGTTTTTATTTTTTAATTGGATGCGTTATGTACTCTGTGTTCATTTATCGAACTCTTGGGTTAACTGTTATTTGTTCTTTCTGTTTGCCCAGCTGGAAAGTTCTGGAATATATTCTGCTTGAAGTATTGAATATTTAAGGGTTTTCTCCTACTGTGTCAAGACAAAATTCAGTTTTAAAAGGGCCACTGTTCAATCACTATTTGTCTTTGAGGGACATTGCTGTCTGATCTGCGCTGTTCACTAATGAAAATGCATGTCATGTAACATTTCCACACGTTCTCACCATGACAAGCTGTCATTGCCATCGCAGTCATGTTAACTTTTCTTTTGATTACGAGCGTAGCTCATCACATACAATGTAAGGGTTTTCCAATCTGTTTCTTTCTTTTTTTTTTTTAATTTAAAACAAAATTTTGTCAATGATGTAGCTTTTTTTTAATTTATTTTATTCTAAAAATCCTGATCATATGTAATGTAAAAAGGCAACAATGGTGCTAATGCTATTAAATTAGGGTTGGGAAATCAATGTGAAACGGCTAATAGGGAAAACTGTCATGGGAAAACATTGTTTGGTAGTGATAGAAATGACAAAATAGGGTTTGCCTTGAAGAAGATAATACCCCGTTTCCCCAAAAATAAGACCTAGTACAATTTTTTTTCCAAAATTAGAAATATAAGGCCTCCTCTGAAAATAAGCCCTAGCTGCAGTAAAGTCCTGGAAATATACTGTACTAATACCGTGTCCCAAAAATAAGCTCTAGCGGCAGTAAAGTACTGGAAATATACTGTACTAATACAGTGTCCCAAAAATAAGCTCTAGCGGCAGTAAAGTACTGGAAATATACTGTACCAGTACCGTGTCCCAAAAATAAGCCCTAGCTGCAGTACAGTACTGGAAATATACCGTACCAGTACCATGTCGCAAAAATAAGCGCTAGCTGCAGTAAAGTACTGGAAATATACTGTACCAGTACCGTGTCCC
>WMED01028629.1:0-10416 GCA_019650415.1 Pipa parva | reverse complement strand
GTTTTCATATTATTTTTTTCTCATATTAATATATGAATTTAAAGTTATTAAACCAGATGTTAATTTTAAGACAAAAGTAATCACAGAAAGCAGTTCGATTTTAACTGGTGCAGAATGCTGCCACCGCACGTTTATGGGGGGAATTCACCATTGTGTGAAGTGAGCTCTGGAACCTTCGGCTCACTTCGCACAGACTGTTATGTGATTGCTGATGTACTGCACACGGACATCATCGAACGCTTTAAAGGGATTCCAATCTCGGCGAGGCAACTCAAGGGGTTTCACAGAGACTGGAATCCCTTTAAAGCGTTCGCTGATGTCCACATGCAGGACATCAGCGAGCGCATAACAGTATGTGCGAAGTGAGCTGAAGGATCCGGAGCTCACTTCGCACTATGGTGAATTCCCACCTATGTGTTTCGGCTGGACCATGACCAAACATGAAGAGAGCACAGCACAAAACAGTTTTATAGTAAAGAAAACATTACATTTCAGTCATGTTTTCAATTTTTCAGTACAGATCCTTTTCTTCCACATTACCTGCGGTCAAGTACACCACAGAGATTTTTAAAAGATAAAAAAGGAATGGCAGAATGTTTACCGTTTTCTTTAGAGCAAATTAGTTTTTAGTCTTCACATATTTTATTCATTGCACAAATGTAAGGAAAAATCAGTTTCAGTGTTACTAAATTTTAAACAATATGTTATATTCAGTTTTTTTGTGTGTGGTCATTTTGCAGGTGAGTCCGGTATGCTGGTTCACTCTTTCCTATGATTTAGTTTCAGACAGTGCAGTGGATTAAAGGTTAGCGTTGCTTCCTTGCAGTGCCGGGATCCTGGGTGTGATTCCATCATCAGCATGGGGTTGTACAGTCCCAATATGCTTGCTTGGGTTTCTTACCGCAATCTAAAAGGATGCCAATTGTGTAGGGTGATTAAATTGTAAACTCAGCAGGGAAGTGGGGGTTATTCACTAAAGTCTGAATTGTTGTGTATAGGTGCAAATTCGTCAGATACTGTCGCAGTCGCGTCTTTATAATGAGAATATTGTCACAGTCGTGACTTTATTATGGGAAAATTGTAACAATCTTAACTTTAAAAAATTGTTGCGACTTTACATTGAGGAAGTTGTCAGGATTTGCTATTGGAATTTGCTATTTGAGAATTCGACAGTCGAATTTGCACCTTAGTGAATAACCCCCAGAATGTATAATCTCTGTAAAGAACTATGAAATATGCTGGTGCTATATAAATACTATAATTATACATTTATACTCAGAAAAGTGTGACTAATTCCGCCAAAAATACAGGGTAATGGTCCGGAAATGTTAATATATTTTATCAGCACTATCACTCTCACCACTTAATGTGAGTTCAGTTAAACTAATGTAAAAAGAAGGAGATGGCAAAATAAGGATAATTTCATTGAAAACCGTCACTCGCTGTAAATGATGTAACCTTATAGTACCCTGTGTGTGCTACTCCTTTTAAGGCAACTGGAGCAAGCGAGCACACATATTTGTATGGTTTCCATAATGCCAGCCACTCCCTAAAAGTTATTTTAGAGATGGGGTACTATATACTAACTTTCTTTATTTCAGGTAAAATAGCAATACTCCATCTAGGTTCCTATTAGGCTAGTTCAAGAAGCCAAATTCTCCCCCAGGTGAAATTATAACATGGCCTCTTGTGATTATAACCTAGACAAGAGCAACATGGAATTGATAAGAAAGGGTTGACAGAGGAATATGAGATGTGTAAGTGCTCAGAAATAAACGGTTGCTAATTATTAATTATTGCTGATACAGTAGTTGTGCTGAAAACTAATCCTCTTGATTTTTCCATTTTTTGATCAAATAACTCCAGGTAGTAATACCTGGTAATAACAGGTAATAGTAATTATGTGAGTTAATGCGCATGTCAGTATTTGTTCAAGAATTTGGTGTGCTCCTTAGTTTCAGTCAGAGATGTTGCCCATGACTTTGAAGCTAGCCTGGCAGCAATTTAAGGTGATTCTACTCATGTTGATTTAGCCTAGCATTACAGTAGCAAAATATGCTTATCCAAACAGGTTGCATTACTTTGATGAAACCATCGAGGAAGATTGTTTTCAATTTTGAGTTTTTATATTTAACAGAATAAATTAAACTTAATATTCTTTATTTGTAGTTTTCATCTCATCTCATGACATAAAATCAGGGCCGATTTTAGCTATGGGCAATGTGGGCGACTGCCTAGGGCACAATATATTTGAGGGGTGCTGTCACCCACATTGCCCATAGATAAACTCACCTCCTCCAGCGTTTCAGCGATGCACCTCCTCTAAGCGCTTCTCCACAATGAGGTAAGTGGTATGCGACGGCGCTCCTTGGCTACTTTGGGTCTTCTCGGCTCTATTCGCTGTGGACTCGGCAGCTGCTGGCAAGACCCAAAGCATCCAAGGAGCGCCGTCCCATTCAACTTACCTCACTGTGGAGAAAGGCTGAGAGTAAGAACATTGCTTTTTGACATGAAACTATAAGTCGTTATGTTATTAATGAGCTAGCTTTGTATTTACATTTTTAACGTGTTATTTAACATATTAATTATTTACCTGCAAGTATATTTAACTGTTTACTTCCTGGTACTATTGTTATACTAGTGTAGTTTTAAAAAGGAAGTACAGGGCCCAGGTCAGCATTTCGTTATACAGAGTATGGGACCACCAGGTGGCCAATCAATGATTAATTGTTACCACTATATACGTATACTTGTGCATTGGAACATGTAACACACACCATGAATAAGCGCTATATGCGTGAAACGCGTAGGTGCTGCCTTTGCTTTTATTTATTATTTTAATGGATGTTCAATAAATTTATTTGATTTTACTTATTTCAGAGTGCCGGAGACTTTCTACCTACCCTGAAATATTAGTATTTAAATGGTGTCCCAAATTAAACAGAGAAATACACTGTCAATATAATTATTTATGTTTAGTACGTTATAGTCTTTAGACTATAAATTGTCAGATTTCCTCTTTAACTGCAGATACCTTTAAAAATAACAAGATTTGAAAGAAATCCAATGGTTAAAAGGGTAATGCATTTGTGGATAATATGAGGAATACTGATTCTAACGCAATAACTTTTGGATGATAAGCAACATATATTGTCATTAGTTGAGCAATTGGCAAAGGAACGTCCTGCTGGACACAGAACAGAATGTGATGTGGCAACTGGATTCAGTAAAACATCCTACTCTAAATATATTAAACTCGGAAAAGCCCGTCTCAGCTTTTCTGAGAATTTATTTGGGTGAACACCCGGAAGTTTCTTGCAGTAAGTATCGTGAGATTCGTTTTGATCGATACTTACCGAGAGAAACCTTTTCTATTGAATATTTCCATGGAAAGGTAGCCATACTACACTAATTTAAAGTATAGATACCCTTTCCCTGGATATATGCAATGGAAAAAGTTTCTCTTGGCAAGTATTGATCAAAACAAATCTCGCTATACTGCAAGAATCTTCTGGATTTTCACCCGATTATTAAAATCGGAAAACCGAAAACGAGCTTTTCAGAGTTTAATAAATTTCACCCATTAATATTATAACACTCAATGCTCAGTTAGGTGATATTCTGGAGCCAGCAGAGTTTAATCATAACAGATCTTTTTGGGTCCAAACTACCACCTGGCAAGTCCTAGCTGATGTGGTACACCTAGTGCATTGTTTTGTGATCTGACCTGCTTCTACTTTGTTCAGTAAGGGAAGTCTCAAAATATAAGGGAAGCCATATAGACTAACTGAGAAGTTCTACTAATAGAAATTCCCCAGGAAAGTTTACCCATCCTCCCCAGAAAATACAAATCCAGGTTAAATTATTGTTTGTTACTGATTAGATAGGGTCCCCAAAAGCAAGCTCAGTACACAACAAAGAAAAAACAAACAAACCTAAAGTAGATATGGAATTTGCTTTTACATAAGTACCTAATATGGGCATGTGAGAACCTAAATGTAACACTATCAACAGTAAGGACCATTTCCAAATTATATACAGTATGAGGATAAAGTAATATAACTAACAGTTATATATTGAATAAGTTAGATATTTACCATACTTAGGAATAATGATTATCCCCACCTGTTTCCTAAACATAGCAGAAACGTATATACTTTTTCGTTCTTGTAAATGCAATACTTTTTGAAAGACTTTTATTTAGATCTGAATTTTCTACTGATATCGAAATGAACTTCTTTATGTTTCTAAAGGTGTGCTTTCAGTTGAATTATGTCTGAGTTCTATTTTGAGTTGCCAGCATCTGCAGAATTTGGCATCAGCTACTGCACATTCATTTTCTCTTGATGTACTGCTCCAATCTTTTGCAGATTAAGTAAAAGAAAATAGCTGTTTGGTAATTGCAGCTTTCCATAAAATTGTTTATTGCTTCTCAGCATTAATGCATACAGTGTGAAAATCTCTTTCTAGTACCCATTCTAACCGCTAGTACAGCACATAAAAATGGAGTTTGTAAGATAAAGAATTATTAATAGATGTGTCCTAATTTAAATACCATTTGATCTAAAGCTGCCATCATAGCATTCTTTACAAGCATCTAACAAATGATTTGACCCTATAATTTATTCTGCACCTCAATAACACCAGTCTGTAAGCAGATTCCCACACCCCAGTTCCTGGTGCATTTCCATCAGGGTTTGGGGATTATTTAGGTAAAAGGGAGGATCCCAGTGTTATCTATAGATACAGATAAATAGAACGAGTCAGAAACGGAAAGTCAAACTGAATAACTTTCAAATGTGATTCAAAATTGTTTAATGCTAGTGTTGAACAGAAGGTGCAGAAGGATACCTGAAACCTTCCTATAGCTTAAGCTAGTTGGAGAGCATTGTTTACATCTGGAGTAGACCATCACAGTGATTCAGAAGCTTGGAGAAGTACAGTATGGTGCAGTATGGGGCCATCTGAAAATGGGTGCCAGGAACGTTAGTATAAAAATATAATACTCCTCATTAACAACTGGTACCACTAAGAAATGTAAAAGTAGCAAAACTAGAGGTAGCACTTGTTAGATTAAGCAGTACTAGGGATGCTAAATACTTCTTCAATATGTACAAACAACAATCTGCCTTTATAGGATGCCAAAAACCGATGGGACACATACATATAGGAACATATCCTTTTATTCAACAGCCATGGTGGTGGTATACAAAGTGCAACATTTCAAGGGGACACACCTCCCTTCTCAGGTGAACCATCATACATATTTGTATGCAGTCCCATCAGTTTTTTTGCTTGATTATTAAGATGTTGCCATACATCTGAGCCTAGCATCTTGCTACTACCTATAGTAACAAGAGTGCACTATTGTATTTTGCATTTGGGTTATAGGATGCTAGAATAATCACAAACACATTTAGATTTGTGGCTCTTCCTGTATGATGGTTTTCTTATAGGTCCCACTGTAGGCCCTGACTCTTTAGGCTGTGGCTCTGTATGTAGTCTATAAAGGGTTGGACTACCATGCACAGCAAAATCCTTTTCTAACAAGCGGTGCTTGCATGAACGCACTGCTCGTCACTTCTGCTGGATGAATTCTGACATGCAATGAAGAGATGCAGCTCTTGTGGTAACCATGTGGGATGCAGGGCCAAATTACCCCAGGGGATGTGAACTTGTCATGGGCCTTGCCCTGGTGGGACTAGCAAACATAGGTCACACACAAAACAAAATGTATAAGTCCCTGACATTGTAGGGGTGTAAGATTACCTCTATTACCTCAGTTGGAAAATGATGTGAATGGCACCCTTGAGTTACAGTAGTTTGAAAGTAAACTCCATAGGACCACAATTAACTCAAAACATTGCAAAACCTTTATTTAACTGTGCACAGAAAAACAGGAACATTTCACATATTTTCCAGAAAAAAATCAGCAAATCACATCTTGAGAGATAAATACTTCCACATGAGTCTTTATTTCTGTAAAAGTCTAGAAAATACCCCTTGGGTGCAAATGTCCTGGGACCAGAGACCTGGCACCTTTGAATGGGTGGAAAACATGGGTCTTCACATTATACTTGTTCCTTGGTCTCTTCCTACCCATGGACTGTAATTCACTTCCTGTCTCACAACTTTATACATCCTTTCCCATAACCATTTCCTCTCATATTACAATAAATGCATAAACAACATGGAATACATACAAGTGTCCAGCAGGTGACACTGTTTCCACATACATCACACTTTAAACCTGCACATTGATATTTCCCATAAGAGTAAATTCCCACCAAGGGTATTGATTTTAAGATAATAGTTACTCAGGGTAGATGTTACCTTTGTTTCCCCATTAGGCACTAGAGCCCTTAAGTAGTGTCCACTCTGGGTCACTACACTCTCCCAGTGCTTCTGGGCTGGAATAGCCAATCAGAAGCTGCTGACATCATGGATGACTTCAGCAGCGGCAAATTCAAAAGCAGTGCTCGATCATTAACTAATATCTACAAAGGAAGGAAGGATCCTGTGGGCTGTATGGCATTCTGGAAGCCATTTTATGTTTCATGTGATTCCAGTTTCTATTCAGCTTCAAGTCTGCTTTTTAAAAGGATTTGATTCATGTGTCTTCTGCTTCTGAGTGTCAGCTCTTCATCCCAATATTCTGAATTGTGTTTCAAGTATTCTGTTCCATGAAGTGTCAGCTCTTCAATTAGTCTCTTTACAGCTTGCACCTAGAGCTTCTGTCAAGTTCAGCAGCAGCCTGTTTGCAGCATCTGCCCCTATTCTTGTTCCTGAGCTGTCTCCATGCAATCTCTACCCTGTTTCTGAGTTGCTTCTAATGGGTACTGTGTGTTACAGATCAACATGTGCCTACAATGTCTGTAAGTGACTGTTTTGTTATGCTGTACTACTATGATCTCTTCATTACAGTTCTGCTGCTCCATATCAGTATCTATCTGAGTTTCCATGTGAGTCCATCCAGGTGCTACCAGTGGGGAGTTACTCTGAGGGTCACATCCTGGGAGGTGCCTGCTGCAACGGCCATACCCCCTTACAGGGGTTTCAGGGTGAAGACCTGGCCCTCCTTACACTCCGCACCTCAGTGTTAACCAGTGCCAATGTCCACTGTAGTATTGAGAATCCACTATCATTCCTTATGCACCTTCTTCCTGTACCTGAGTTCCTAGCATGTGGGTCTAGGTTGCTTCTGTCCCTCTCATGGTTGCCATGTTCCCATGGTATCCTGAGTATCCTGTTCCTCTACCTGTACCTTCGTCTGCACCTGTACCTAAGTCTGCCCCTGTATCTGAGTTCCTAGCATGTGGGTCTAGGTTGCTTCTGTCCCTCTTATGGTTGCCCAGTTCCCATGGTAACTTGAGTATCCTGTTCCTCTTCCTGTACCTGAGCCTGTACCTGTACCTGAGTCTGTTCCTGTTCCTGGCATACAAGCGTGGGTTCACTTCTGTCCCCCTATGGTTGCCCAGTTCCCATGGTATTCTGTTCCTGTATCTGAACCTATTCTTGAACCTTCTCCTGTCTGTACACCTGGCATTTCCAAGTGGTCTACCACCTTGTCCCATGTGTTCTTGCACCTGGTACCTATGTTCTACATCTAGTATGCCAGATGGCGTAATGGGCTCTGGGTTTGCTTTTGTTCCCCTATGGTGACCCAGTTCCCATGGTAACCCTGTGTTGTGTTTCCTATCGTGTTCTTGTTTGTTCCTTGGTTCATGTCTGTTCCAGTCCTTCCTGACACCTTTACACAGAAGGTGATAGATTAAGTCAAGAGAGTGGGTGTTTCAGATGGCCATTCCATCCATATACTAAATGGGGAAGAAGACAGTAAGAGGAGAATATTGCGAGGTTTCTTTCTCTTAAAGCACTCTAAACAAAAGAGTAGGGCAAGGTAGAGGAAGTAGTCAATATCCCACCAGAGCACAACAAATGTATTACACAAGAATCATTTTGCTTGTTATTGGGCACTATCTCAACGAATGTGCTATACAAATCCATCATTTAATCTGCATACCACTTGGGGTACAATAAGTTATTATACTCACTGTATTATAATTCTTCCTAATTCCTAAGAAGAAACCGAGTAGCTGTCAGTATGTTAAAACTATCCAATAGCTTTGTATACTTCTGACTACCAAAGAAAGCTGTGAGGAGGAACTACAGAGCTCAGAGGTCCCTCAGGGTTATTAAACTGAAAGACATTTTTTTTAAATGAGGCCAGTAAGAAAAACGTTCAGATCAGTGAAAATATGACTCTGTCCTGGTCTTGTTAACTACACATATAATGTTTACTGCACTGTTTGCGGCACTGTGTAACTTTTAATTCCTAGACCCCTCTTTCTCTTCAAGCACTTGTAATTACATATTTTTTGGAAATAATGTTATGGCATATGAAAATGTCAGTAAAATATATTGGATGTCAGTAAAAAACTTTTCCAGAGTTTAGAAACCCTAGTCCCTCTAGCATACATGGTTCAATTAGCATTCCTATTAATTATTTATAAAGACCGTTTGGGAGATCCAAGGGCATATGTATTCCCCTTGTACTATTTGCAAAAATCATTTAAATTATTTTGATGTCATAGTCATTTGAGTATATATATCAGTGACAATCCATCATTATCTGCTTTGCTAAATTACTAACTTGTTTGTCATGTTTAGTTTTCATTACCATGATGCTTCATGATTAGTCCCCAGTGTTCAAAAGAATTCATGGTTTCCTCAACAACTGTTAACCTTTGTCCCAGTTCTGTAATTGAATACAATATACCCTCACAGAAAGTTAGCTAGGGTCTTTTAGAGAAGATCTGAAATGAATATATAAACATGTTACATATCTATCTCTCTGTCTTTCTGTCTATCAATATAAGATGTATATGTCTTTGGTGCAGTAGCTGGTATTTTCCTTATGTAAAGCCTTTAAAGTAAGGTTTATGACCATTAATGAGTTTGTCTCCGATTCTTGTGTAATGCACAGTAAAACTAGAAATCAAAGAAATACAGTGTTCACCTTGTTTTTAAACTTCCCTGTAAATGTCTCAATTAAACCAAATGTTTTAACATGTTGTCATTTGATAACTATGGTTCTAGTAGCTGTATTTATTGGGGTATTACTGATTTTGAGGGGTCGTATAAAAAATTGAAAATAGCAGCAATAACTGGAAATGTATGCTGTAGTTTATAATGTCTAAGACTAGGGAATCAAGAATGGAAGAAGAAAAGGGGTACTATGTTTTAGTTGTTTATAATATTTGTTTTCTGAAACAAAGGCACTCATTTTTTATTCAATGCAATTTCCAGGATAATTATTTTTGCCTTATTTTTCATTTTCATTTGTTTTCCCATTATTTTAGATGAAATAAACAAAAATGTGCTACATTTTTAAAATGATGGCATTTTTTTTATAGAAAAAGTATATTTTTCAAGAAAACCAGCATTGTTTGTTATGTTTTGCTAAGCTAATCAATATCTTAACATCTTATGCTGGTTCCTGACTGCCTGCATTTTAATCACAACTTCATGAATATAACTTATTACTTATCTATGGTACACGGAATGATAGGTAAACTGACATAGTACTTACCTAACAATTTATTGTTAACCTGTTATTGTTATCGTTAACATTGTTAATGGTTATTAATCTAACAATTTGGAATTTTCTGTTTAGTAGCCTTTAGGACCATTTTTTCAAACGTCATTAGCTGCTCACTAACTTTGGAAAAACAATGAAAGATTTTAGAATCTCCTTATTTAATGGGCTAGTGTTTTGTTCTGTTTTTTAGATGGTTTTGTGAAGGAGGTCCAAGTAAGATGTAGTTTTCCTACTGTACCTTGCTATGGTGTTTGAAGTCAGCAAGAAAGAGAATTGAAGTAAGCAGGGAACTTGCATTCATTTGAAGCTTTATGAAAGAGTTGTAGATTCCTATTTTAATGCTCCTTTTGCTTTAAAGTATTTTGGGAGTTGAAGGAGGAAACTTTACAATATCTTAACAGAAAGAGGCTGTTGCCAATAGATTCTGATAATTTATATAAGGAATGAGTTGGATTGATTGTAGCTCAGTTGTAATATGTTTAAAAAGAACAGAAAAAAAGAAATAAAGTGAGTGTAAGGTCCTCTAATAAATAGGAAACATTTTCCTTGAAATCATAAAGAGCTTTTTTATATAGTTGCCTACTTATTTATAGACATCGTCACTTTTCTAGAGGTTAAATCAAGTGATGTTTGGTCAAACCTAATTAACAACCCTGTTACTGGGGAAGAAACACAGTTTTGTTTCATGGGTCTTCATGGCTGCTAATTTTAGTATAATAAAAGGACCAACTGCAGATTTCATACCATATATTAATAAATAGAATAGAATAGATATTTATTGTCACTAGAAATACAATGTATATCAAGTGAGATTA
>WMED01028628.1:0-10416 GCA_019650415.1 Pipa parva | reverse complement strand
TAAAGTTTATTAATCACCCCAGCTGCACTTGTGTTAACTCATTAAGTGTGCAACATGTGCACAGGGTGTTCCTGGTATGCCCGGGCACACCCGAATGGCAGCAGCAGGGTGATATACTGCACATAAAAATGCCAGTGTGAACCTAGCCTTAAGATTTTTTTCCTTAGGGGCACACTCTAATGAAATTATTAATGGGTGGGCTATGACAACCCTAATAAAGTTTGTTCTCCATAATCACATGATTATATTTTCTAGAATGTGGGTCATGCTCAGCGGCATAGTGACTAGACTGCTGTAGGATCTAATAATAAAGGAGGGTCTGCCTATTTTACTGTTTATGTAATCTGAATCTTGTAACTTGACATTGCACAATTTAGAGTATTTTTTTTAATGCGCCAAGTGTTAAAGAAACATCTGACTTTTTCAAAAACATTACTTCTTCCAGACAGAATTGGTCAAAGCAATTTTATTTTTAAAATATTATGTAGGTTATGTCAGAAATTAAATTCCATACAATTAGGGGGTAATTCACCAAAGAGTGAACTTACCCTCCGATCGTTCGCTTCAGTACGCATAG
Organism: Pipa parva; assembly: GCA_019650415.1. Lineage (NCBI taxonomy): Eukaryota > Metazoa > Chordata > Amphibia > Anura > Pipidae > Pipa > Pipa parva. The sequence continues at coordinate 9,839 of WMED01028628.1, read as the reverse complement.
CCTGTTATGCGCTCGCTGATGTCCTGCACACGGACATCAGTGAATGCTTTAAAGGGATTCCAGTCTCGCGAGCTTTGCTGAGACTGGAATCCCTTTAAAACGTTCGCTGATGTCCGCATGCAGGACATCACAAGCGCATAATAGGCTATGCGTACTGAAGCGAACAATTGGAGGGTAAGTTCACTCTTTGGGGAATTACCCCCTTAATATAGTCCTTAGAAGATCCCTGTCCCTACTGTATATCAATAGGTTCTCCTGTTTCTTACATATGACTCAAAGCCAGAATGAGGCTTTGATCCACTTAAAGCCTGCCAAGGGGGGGAGGGGTGTAGATTCACATTAGTTGGCAGTCTGCTAGTGTACTCTATAAGGTGCTCCTAGGAGAACACAGAAGATCTGGTTAGAGTTAGTAACCCAACACCACAAACATTAGTGGGTCAACAGCCTGTCTGGACCATACAGTGGCTTGGCAGGTCCAGTTAAATATTGTTAGTGCTGATGAGATTCCTGGAGGGACAATCATAGCTAAATAGTTAATAAGGTTGAAAAAAAGACTCAGGTCCATCAAGTTGAATCTATATACTAAACAAATGGAAGTGAATAATCCTTAGTTTACCGTAGCTAGCCCAGGAGAAGCTGAAAACCCCACTTAAACTTGGTCAAATATGTTTTAACAAAGGAAAAATACCCTTGGATTGGCTGAATAGGCCAATCCAGTTGATTGAAATGACCCCTGGTGTTATGTTCTTTTAAATAACTATCCACACTTTTCTAAAGCACTCCAGAGATTTTCCTGGAAAAACTATACAATGACACAGCTCTAACCATAAAAAAAACCCTTGGCCAAAGTAAGGAATCTATAAAATATATCGTAATTTGTATAGTAAACCTGGTGTTAGGTAAAGTTGCTAGGAGGTATAAGAAGACTGTGACTATTTTATATCCAATTCTTATTACGTCCAGCCATGTGGCTCCCCCTGCTGGCTGGTGTTCCTGTGTGGTCCCTGTATCTTGTGCAGTTGCATCTTTCAGTACTACCCATGAGGTTCAGACTAATTAGTACACTGCAAAGTACTGTGGAACACTGTGGCATATGCATACTACTATTTGCATCCTTTTGTAGAAAACATTTTATTAAGTGAAAATTATTTGACTTTTGTTTGAAAGAATGACAGAATAAAGCAGTACAATAGCCCTCCAAACTGGTTGGAATGGTTCTAAAAATACAAAATATTATTTCGTATGGGGATGTTGAAAATGTGGAAATTGGGTCCTTACTGGATGAAAACTCAGAAACCATTTTTGTTGTCCAAACCCTAAGTTGATGCTCTGGTGCAGGAACGTAAAAGAATTAACCACTACACCACTGTTCCACTTTGTCTTTTTTCCTCTACAGACTTGCCAAACTACGGAAGCTACGGCATATATTACTACAACACAGTAGCCTCTGGCATAGCCAAATGAATGCCTGTAACTGTATCCTGAACACCATGTACTAAAATTATCATTGAGCCACTATAAACAGGCCTTACAAGACAGTAGTGGATGGTCTCTGTTTTACCAGGCAACCCTACATTTCTTCCTTTGCTCAGTGACCAAATCCAATTTGCTCAGATTTGCTCAGTGACCAAATCCAAGCCAGTAACTTCAATTCCCTTTGTAGTCCTCCTTCTCCAGTGTCCACATTCATGTGGAAAGCTTAGAACATCAGAAATGTCAAGATGCAAATGTATTCTCTTTCCATATCTTTACTCCAGTGACAAAATAACAGTCCCATCTCCAATACCCCCACCTTACAGAATGCTCAGCAGAAACTATTCCATCTCATCTGATCCAACCTCTTTCATCTGTACCTGCCATGGGACATGCATTTTAATTATCTCTATCTACTGAACCATTTGCTTATGCATATTAAATATGCTGTTGTTAAGACTATCTTTATTAAAGTGTGGATGGGTTTAACCAAAATATTACAAAAGCTTGACAAAACTGCCACCCTTACATACCCCAGTCTGCTGTATAAATCTCCTGACAATATTCAGGGGAAGCTAGTTCTATGCCCAATAGTTTCTACATGTGCCAACTGAAGGGTGTTTATTTTAATTTGTAGTATTTGAGAGATCCTTGCAACAGTCCGCTAATGTTATTCATGGTTTTGATGGTACACCCCGTTCTTACAGATTTTTGCCAACTGCTATAATTTTATAATGATCGGGTTCGTAAAAAAAACAGTGGAAAAAAAAAAGAAAAAAAAAAGGAATATTCATCTCAGTTTTGCTCAACTTGAGAATGCAAGAAAATTCCAAAGTTGTCCCTTATGCAAAACAATGTGGCCTTGAATTAATACGGTGTAAAAAATATCTTAATGGGGATTTCAACACTTTTTAACTTGGATTACACAAGGGTTACATAAACAGCTGTTAAGACATTTTTTTTTTAAACATGTCGATGAATCATTCATTGTGGAGGAGAGATGTTTTCTGGACAGAATATATATATATATATATATATATAAAAAGTTCTACATGAATTAAAAAATAAAAAAAGGCTAGTGTACATTTTATTCCCGTTCCTTTTCCCCCGGTGACAACGAGACATCAAATTTTATCTTCATCAAGGGAGACTTGTCAGTATAGAGCTGGGGGGGTTTGACAGCTAAAAAGGGACACCTGTGCTGACATGGATTACATAAAACAGGAAATGGGTATTTGATATCCGTAGTCCTGGAGGGTTAAAAACTAGAAAACGGGGCTCATTCATTAGCCGGAATTTGCCTATACTCGCATCACCTCAAGTCACTATGCTCCGATAGTCATGAATTTGCTACTCCTTATTTAATAAGCAGCTAATTCCCTTAGGGAAGAAGCATACAACGTCAGATGCGGATTCTTGCTTAGTGCGGCGTAGTCAGACGAATAGTAGGAGACCTACCATCATCCCCCCGATTCACCACTTTCATCTGGCAAAGTAAAACTGGCAAATGTGAAACAGTATTCCATGCCGAATTCACTACTGAGACAGTCTCCAATGCTTTGTGAATAGGTGAATTACCTGTGCATACACACACAAAGTGGTGCAAAGTGTTCTGTCCGCAACCATTGTAAGCGTCCAAATTGGTTGCTAATTCGCCACAAAGCAGAGTTTGATGAATATGAGGAAGTGGCAAACGAAGGTTAATTATGACCTTTATGGATCTGTTCTGACTATTCTGAATAAGCCTGTATATGTGGGACAGTGTGAGGGAAGTCTGTGTGAATACGTGTGATAAATAGTAAGAACTAGCTGGTGGAAATTGATTGTTAGGGAGGCTGGGGCCAAACTAGCGTTTTCATGGTTTAAAACGTGGTTGTATGGTCACACTCGCATGACGTGCAGAACACTATAAACACTGTCAATGGAGTGAGATAGGAGGTTATTGGCTAAAGTGCAAATAGTTGCGTAAAAGAGGGAATTCGCCACTTCCCCCATATTCTGTGATGTGGTGAATTCACAAGCTGATGACAGTCGCACATTACACAATGGACTGATACTGACGCAATCGTGACTTTACTATGGGAATATTGTCACGGTCGAGATTTTACTGTGGATTTATATTGTCGCAGTCACAGATATTCTAAGGGAATCCGCTGTTTAGTCAAGACGGAGTAGAGAATCAGGGTGTAGCAACCCAAAGTGATGCGAATTAATTTCAACAGGTGAATTCACACATTACCCAACAACCCCCATCATCTTTACGTAGACAACATAACAGCAATATGCTTGTAGGAAAACTTCAATGTCACCATATTGTCACATATTGGTCGCCAATATTGTATTGTAGCCAGTATTGTCACTGGTATTGCCACCAGTATTATCTCCAGTATTGCTGCCAGTATTTTTACACACACACACACACACACAAACACAAACACACACACACACACACACCACTTACTGTTATATAGCACATAATCAAGTGCCCCAGAAAGCACAATTTGTCTTGCAACCAGCAGAGATAGCGAGAAATCACAAATCAATAAGTATCATTTCATTCAACTTCATCAAGAAGACATAGGAATAACTGCCTCTTTTTTTTTTTTATTGCTCTTACTGGTCCTTTAACCCATCCGCGGGTTTACATATTCTTTCTATTGGTGTTTTGTACAGAAATGTCTCTCTCCAAAATAAATCCTAAGCAACATTTTATTTAACGCAGCTGAACTAATTTGATGAAAAGGCAAAAAGAGAATCTGGAGCCAGGTCAAATACATACAGTTCCTACCTACAAGCATCTCTCTCTGCTTCACGAGTCAAGCCAAGGCAAACACATGTCACTTTTTAACATGACAAGACCAGAAGGGATTATATTACTAAATGGAGCTGGAAAGCTTTCATAACAGGTCTGTTCTATTAAAGCTTCAATCACAGTTTTCAGACAGGGAGGGAAAAGCCACATATTGCCTGCCCATGTTGTTTGAGAAAAAAAAGCGCTGTGTCTTTCTGTTTACTGACGTTTTTTTCTTCCTTTTAGATCTGGTAAGAACTATGCAGATTTGGAACAAGCGTTTATTAAGTCATTTCTTATTAAAGAACAAAGAAAATACATTTTATTATGGTTTTCGGTTTTATCTTTAGTAAAGGAATTTATTAACTGGGGCAATCATTTACTGAAGACTAGTAACGCATGGCAGCCATTCAGCTGTTAGCATTCACTTGTATAGGGGAATTGGAATTATGAAAGCCAGCCTCTGATTGGTTGCTATGGGTTACTAGGCTTCTAGAAAGTTTGAACCTGTTGATGAATTCCTATGTTTGTCTTTCGTTCATCAAGTTCAAAGGCAATTAAAGGAACATGACACTTTTCAGTTAAGTATATTCTTCATTACTTAATTCATAAGTTGGCACGTTAAATAAATTGGCACCAGAGCCAACCTAACATTAGGGGGGTAATTAAGGAAAGAGTGAACTTACCTGGCGATCCTTCGATTCACCTTGCCGAAACTGGTATGCGCTCCCTGCTCTCCTGCACGTGGAAGATTAGCGAATGCTTTAAAGGTACTTCGGTGAGGCAACTCGAGTGAAGAGCAGGGAGCACATGCCAGTCTCAGCGAGGTGAATCGAAGGATTGCCAGGTAAGTTTGCTCTTTCCTGAATTACCCCCTAGAGCTATACCTATGAGTCAAGCTAGCTGGACCAGGTAGAACGGGCAGATCTGCTTTGTGCAGTACCAGTGGAGGCCTGTGAGTAAGTGGAGGTCCTGTAGGAGGTAGGGAGTTTCCAAACTTGTTTTTTATGAAGGATATTTTTGTCCAGGGGTTGTCACCTTGTGACTTCTCCAGACCATGCTAAACTAGAGTTTCCAAAACTGCAGAAGTAGCTATTTCTAGAGAAGCTGAGTCTAACGTCTCCTAAAGTTACGCCTTGAAAATCATTGGCTTTTTCACCTTTCCTGATTTACGTTATATGTATCAGTCATTATCAGATCTCTAGAGACAGAGAGTATATAAAGGAAATTATTTAATGATGTTAAGACACAACCTCCTAATCTTCCAATAGGAGGAGTGCCTGCATCATTGCATATCCGCTGCCTCAGGGTGTTTATCCATATACTCTACATTAAAAGCCTAGTTTGAAGTTAGATCTGAGGGATGTCGCTTACACACATTCAGCAGTAAAGTGCAACGCACAGTGTATGAACATATTTATACTGCTTCTGAACCAATGTTGGACTGAGAAGCTGGTCCCAGGGCCCATTTGCAAAGCATTCTGTACTATAATCACAAACAAGGATTATCATTAGATCTGGAAACTTGCCGAGTTTCAACTGGAGACTTCAACTGACTAAAGGCCAAATAATCACGTATAGCTAAGAATTTCTATTTGATCGCCACACGCCCATGTTCTATTTGTCAGCAAACTCTGCAATGCTTCTAATTCAGGCGACAACGATAGTCGCAGATTTATTAAGCTCTTCACATTACTTTGGCATGCGCATGCACAGGTACTTTTTGTATTCAGCTAGAGGCAGAGTTTTCCGCAGTCACAAATTGGACAAGGTGTAGTGCTCCAAATTGACCTTTTTGACTTTGCCATATTAAAGCGGTGAATTGGAGGGTTGATGGCAGGGCTCCTGTGTGGCATAAGGCCACTATTTCTTCAAAAGTGACAATGGCGACTGTGACTAAATTAATCTACTACTAAACATGAACTAGGGACAAGGTGATATAGAAATAGATGTATTATTCACTTATATACAGTTGGTGGGATATGGTTAGGATGATATCACTACATTTCACTGGGGAATTCACATCAGTTCTCATGACTTTACATCCTATTTCTATTCCACTGACTTCACCACAGTACACATCTGAAAGTGTCCATAACAGTCTGCCTTTTGGATAAATCTATCCACAGCTTCATAAATAAGGAGAATTGAATTTGACAGATGAATTCAGACTTCACAAGGTGATGTCTGCTGCCAGTAGCCACCCGCGCTTCATTGTCCTAACCCTGCCCCACCATCCAAAACTTGCTCCATTTGCAATCTGATAATAATATAACCCCACCCCCAATGTGATGCAATGTATTCATTCAGTCTCACCCTCTTGCCCTGATATCAAGTAGGAAGCTCCCCTCCAAGACATGAGGGACTACAAGGTTTCAAGGCATGATTATTGTAATAGAAGATACATTAATTTCTCAACAACCTCTCCAGTTGCCCATTGTCATCTGCTGGGCCCAGACTACCCATACATCTTGTATTTTTAAACTAGAAATGATAAAGCCATATTTGGATCTGTTGTAGACAGCAGCAGCGGGGAGAGCAGCCATTAGAGATGAGCTAATTACTTCAGCATTAATGTAATCAGTGGTAAATGGTGGCAAACCCAACCAGCTTTAGACATTACTAATGACAATATATGCTTTTTGTGTCCATGCAGGCTAGTTTACACAACTCCCTATGAGGTTTAGCACTAGGTGCACCTAAGGCACAAAATCTAAGGACTCCCCTTAACTGCAATGGGGAATGAACTTTTCTTCAAGGGGATCCCCAGGTCATGACTCCTAAGACAGCTTCCCCCTGGAGGAGTGTGAAGCAAGGAGTTGAAGGTAACTCTGAAGTTCAGGACAATGGTGTAGTCTAACAAAGCAGAGTTTGGGGCAGGCAGAGAACAGGCGTTGTGGTTCAAGAAAGAAGTGTTCAAGACTGGCAGCAAATATACACGGACAGAAACAAATCAAGGTGAGAATCCAGGAAGACAGAGAGATCCGACTCACTTACTTATAGGAGGTTCATGTCAAAGAGGATAAATAGGAGTATGGTGGGAAGCCTTCAGAGAAATAGGGGAGGCTATACTAGGAAAAAAATGTGATTGCAATTACACATCTTAAAAATGAAAAGCTGTGGTATGGTCAAATGACAAAATCAATACTATATCTGCAAAGCAGCCAAATGGTACCCCAATTCAAGCGCTAATCATACTAGCACTTAAATATAGTTACACATGTATTTCTGACACCATCTGGAAGCATTTTTAAATATTTCGGTGGTCAAAAGTTTCACCGCTTGATGCATAACAGAGAATCTCATGTAGTAATTTACTCCTAAATGGAGTTGACAGCTAAGAAATCGATCTAGTCTCTCTCAAAGTACTTAATGTTGTTCTTCATTTTGGTGTTTAAATAAAGTTATTTTAATAATGGACCACACAAATACTGTATGTAATCCAACCATAAGTCTGACACCAGGCAGTTACTGCCATACATTTAGCATGTGTTGGCTTTAAGTTTAATATTGTTTCTATGCAAGAAGTTATACTTCAATATGTGATGTTACAGTTAAACTAATGATGCTCTGACATTTCAAATTGGTAACACTGAAGATGAAAAGTGTATCACAGAAATGTCTATTAATTGTTTAATGACATCAATAAAAATTTCAAATAAAAAAAATAAAAATAAAATAATATTGTTAAAATGAGCTGCGGTGCCTATAACAAGGTGTGTTGATAATATTATTATATATATTATATATTCTGATAAAGGTATAGTGCATGAAAGAATGTACGGGTATTCCCCTTTTCATTTCCTGGAGGGAGCTGACCGGGTTTCACCTGGATACTCCATGCTTGTTAAGCAAATACCAGACCTTTAGGAAGAACCCTAAAGTTCTATGACCTGGGAAATTGCCATGTGACTCCGTCCCAACCTGAAAAATTGGGGGGAGCTGATCTCCAGCTGTTAGTGTCCTCAAAGTCCCCAGGTATCCATAGCAGACTTTCCTGAATCTTAGCCTAGTGGCAGAGCATAAGCTACATCTGGAGCCTTGAGAGAGCACCCAAAAACAGTACTGTAAATGCGGAATCTGAGACACTTGGTGATATGATTTGTGGATCTTCGTCAAAATACAAAGTTAATTACGCCAGGCGTAATGTAATGATGTATCATGTGGTCATGCCCAGTCATGAATCATCAAGCTGTGAGGCATGTGGTGACATGCTGCTTGAAGGCATATACCCCACCACTGTAAAATTTGCAGAAAATTACTTGTTTCCAAAATTGGGCCCTTCTGATCCACGGGCCCAGTAGCAGCTGGTTCCACTACTTCTATGTGGTACGTTTACCACTATTCATTGGTGTTCTGAAGAAGGAGCACAAAGCCATACTTAAACATGAATTCCTATTTTTTTAATATATCCAGTAGAGTGGGAACTTCTTTTATACTGGATTCATCAGCAGTTTGCAGGATTGGATTCCAGAGGTACTTGGTTTGAATGCAAATGGATGAGTGTAAACAGGAATTTGAAAAGATTTGGTGGGTTAGCAGATTACTATAAATACACGTGAATCAGTGGCAGACCTACAGGGGTTGCAGCAGTCACAGTGGTGACCAGGCACATTGCTTGAGGGAGCACGCCCACCACTGCTGTGGCCCCTGTATTGTGCTGTAGGGAGAGGGGCCCTGGTGTTGATAATGCACTGGCCCAGCAGAGGGGGTCCCAATGGCAATTATGTACTTGCCCACTGAAGGAGGCCGAGTGCAGATCATGCGCCAGAGCTCGCCTCCCTGAAGTTCCGTCCCTGGCGTGTAACACATCAGAAGCAATTATTACCATAACACTTCCTTCTACATGCAATGTAATATGGTGCCTTACCAGCAATGCTTTCACTCAAGGGAATCTGGGAGAATCTGATATAGCTAATCCCAGTGAGATAAATAAATATATTCACATTGGATATAGTATACAAATGACAACGTTTGATGTAGTTACTGGCAGGTAAAGTTGTTTTCTAACTGGCTGTTCAGCATTGGGTATATGCAAGGAAACCACATGTGGCAAATGCATTAAATAGACTTTACCCTGTCTCATTGTTTTCTACGGAGCTTTAGATAACAAATATTATGGAAGTGTGCAAAAAAACTCAATTTATAAAACTAAATAGCTAAATGTCATAATATATATACGTATATTGTAAGGAATCACTCACTTGCTGCTGTAATTCTTTCCCAATAAACGGGTATCCAGTCGGTTTCTTTTCTTAAGAAAATGCGTTTATTTACAAAATGAATCCAACAAAAGGCAAAAATAAAGAAAACGTAACTCCAGCCTCGCTTGGCACAATAATGACATCCAATGAACCACAGGGATATATCTAGTTTCCTTTCTAGACGTATCTTTCTCCCACAACAGGAACCTTTTAGTCCATAACTCACAATTCACAGAGTCCCAGTAGTCTGCAATCTAAACACACTTTAGCACTGCTACACCCACACACAGAGAATGACCTTCTCTGTCTTACTCTCTCTCACACTGAGAGAGACTCAGGCCCTTTCCTAGCTAACTTGTGCTTCTTTTTAA
>WMED01028626.1:0-10416 GCA_019650415.1 Pipa parva | reverse complement strand
TACATCACTTTAAGTGCTATGTTGAGGTTGACACAAGAGGTTGGAGGTCCCTGCCCCGTAAAGCTTATAGTCTAATTGGGAGGAAGACTTACATACACAGACAGGTAATAAGAGCTGTGACAATGTGTTGAAACACAAGTCTGTGAATAAATATAAATATTAAGCATAAATGGCTAAGTATTAAATAAAATATATACATAAAAATCAGTGATAAATAACAGTGCTAGTGCTCCAAAAGATAGGATTTCAGTTTGGATTTAAAAGTGCGATGGGAATGTTCCTGGCAAAGATAAAGGGGCATAGAATTCCAGATGTGAAGGACAGAGAGAGAAAATGGTTTAAGACGAGAAGGGGCAGTAGTAGTGTGTGGCACACAAAGCTGGTTGCTTTGGTAGGAGCGCAGTTGACGTCTAGGAACGTACGGGTATACGAGAGAGGAAATGTAGGGAGGGGCAATAGAATGAGTGCCTTAAATGTCAAAAGGAGCACACTGTAAATGATTCATTTGCTTACAGGGGGCCAAGGAGCAGAGAGAGATTGGGATAGAGACTGTCCCCTCCAAGGAGAGAGGGAGACGATTCTGGCAGCAGAATTTAGAATAGACTGGAAGAGATGTGATTAGAGAAGGAAAGAGCAGTGTCTAAAGTCACTCCAAGGCAATGTAGAGAGGTAACAGGGTTAATGGTGGCACCATCCACCAGAATGGAAAATGTAGGAGTGGGACCAGGTTTGGGTGGGAAGATAATCAATTCCGTTTTAGTGAGATTTACTTTGAGCTTGCGCTTGGCAATCCACGAGGAGATTGCCAGGAGTCAGCTAGAAATTTGAGTCTGAATTACAGGTGTTAGCACAGGAACAGATAGGTAAATTTGGGTATCATCCACATATGAGTGATACTGAAGACCAAACGAATTGATGATAAATGTAATAAAATGTGTAATATTTTCAGAATTAGGCCTATGTATACAATTCTCATTCCAAACCTGTTGTTGGTTTTGCAGACCTTATTTGCCATCCTTTGCTTGCTACCTTTCCCAGACTAATGGAGCAGCCTGATATCATAGATGCTTTAAGAGTACGTGAGTAAAAAGGATATAATTAACTGCTTTACAGATAACAGTCTGGTGTGCAGACTTCTTGTTTTCAGTACCCAGGACATACAACATTCAATATAGTATTTTGGATGTAATATGTTATGTGATATCAGTTAAAAGTTTAAATAGTTTAGAGCCTATTCATTAAAGTGCAAATTTGTATCTCTATGCTTGGGAACGTGCAAATTTGCTACTCCTTATTCATTAAAATGCGGATTCCCATAGCAAAGAAGCAAACAACAACAGACACAGGTGTATGCATAGTGTGACTTAGTCAGAACGTAGCACAATGCGTTGTGATGCAACTTTCACTGGTGAAGTGCAGTGACATCATCCTCACAATGTCCCTCAAACTGTATTAAGTGAATAATACATTCCTTTTTGTCATTCTGTTCTAAGTTCATGTTGTCACTTGTTTGTAGTCTTTATTGTCACTTTGCCGAATTTGCTATTTGAACACAGAGTGACGCTTGATGAATAGGTAAATTGTGCACACACATGCAATTGCATCAGTAGTGGCGTGGTCAGTAGGAGCCCTCCCATCAGCCCCTGCCATCAACCCTCTCCCACACCCCTAAAGTAAAACTGGTGAATGCAACACAGTACACCTTGTCAAATTGACTGCTGTGACAGACTCTGATGCTTGAGACTAATTTCCTGTGCGCACACACATAAAGTGGTGAGACGAATTGGTCTTAAATTTGCTACATCACAGAGTTTGCTGAATACACGAATATGGGGTATTTGGCCTTTCATAAATAATCCCCAAAGTGATGCGAAGAGCTTCGTAAGTCTATAACCATCATAAGCATCAGAGATGGATGTAAATTCACAACATTACAGAGTTTGATGAATAAGCGGAGTTGGAGTAGTGGTGAATTGTTGTGAATTCGGACATTTATACAATCCCTTTTGTCTTAACAAAAAGTGAAAAAATATTTTTATATTATGATTATTTAACCTACGACTTGTACCAAGTCTAAGGTTTCAAAAACAGCAGCATAGTGATGAAGTATCTGGTGACCATTATCATTTTGTTGACCCCACTCACTAATAAATATCAAGCTCCCCTTTGTCTATTGCCTCAATTACTCAAGGAGACTTTCACTCCATAACTTTTCCTCAATACAGTTTATTATATTAAATGCATAATTGAAAAAATATATATACATTTTTTTTATTGATAATTGACATTATCCTGAATTTTAGAGTGGATGGGCTGAGAAGGAGAACTCTCTGAAGAGATCAGAAAAGGTATATAGTAAGAATATACATTGTGTTTGTGAGCACACACTTGTGTTTCAGACATTGGGGGGAAATGATCAAGTGGCGTTAACGAAAAAAATAGACACAAATTACTTTGCGTCCATTTATTAGCAATTTATTATTCAGTTTGCGTCCATTTATTAGCAATTTATTATTCAGTTTGCGTCCATTTATTAGCAATTTATTATTCATTTTGCGTCCATTTATTAGCAATTTATTATTCATTTTGCGTCCATTTATTAGCAATTTATTATTCAGTTTGAGTGCATTTTGCACCAGCTGCGCCTGTTTTTTATATTTTGTGAAAATCAGTGATTAAGACCAGGCGCAGTTGATTTATGAAGGTTAGAACGATTTTAAGACCTGTTATAAGAAGTAAAATTAACGCCTGCCTGAACCCTGGCGTTAGAAAACCAGGTACACATTTGTGTAAAAAATGTGAGCAATTCCTATTTTGTGTCCTTTTTTTACACTAATGACTGGTTTGTGTAAAAAATGTTAGCAATTTCCGTTTGTGTCCAAATGTTAGTAAAAGGTTATCAATTACTATTTGTGCTTGGAAATTTTGCTAATATTTGGACACAAACTGAAATTGCTAACATTTTGCTAATATTTGGACACAAACTGAAATTGCTAACATTTTGCTAATATTTGGACACAAACTGAAATTGCTAACATTTTGCTAATATTTGGACACAAATGGGAAATGCTAACATTTTTTACGCAAACTAATAATTAGTGTAAAAAAAGGACGCAAATTGCTAACATTTTTATGCAAAAATTGAAGTTATCATTAGGCGCATATTTAATGGTAAATAGCTGTTATTTTTTTAGTGCCAAGTTTTGCCATTGTGATAACGCCACTTGATACATTTCCCCCATTGTGTTTATATGATGCTGATAAAAATAAATAGCTTGATTGTTATTGGTAAAATGAAGGGGCTTTCATCTTATTGGCCTTCATTTATGTCCTGTCCACTGTTTTAGTACTATGTTTGCTTTTGAGAAATATTGTTTACAGGTAGAAGTTTTTTAACTGAGAAACCAAACTATAGCATTTGACATAAATTTATGGCATTACCCCTTAAAGGGAATAATGCACACACATAACTTTTTACTAGTTGTAATGTGTGCATTTACACAGCTGCATTTCTGCCCAAAGGTAAAAGATTACATGGCTTTTACTATTTGATATACAGTATATACATTTACAAAGCTGTATATGTACCAGAGGTTAAAAGATTAACATGACTTTTTACTAGTTGATATACAGTATATACATTTACAAAGCTGTATATGTACCAGAGGTTAAAAGATTACATGGCTTTTACTATTTGATGTACAGTATATACATTTACAAAGCTGTATATGTACCAGAGGTTAAAAGATTACATGGCTTTTACTATTTGATATATATACATTTACAAAGCTGTATATGTACCAGAGGTTAAAAGATTAACATGACTTTTTACTAGTTGTAATGTGTGCATCTACAGAGCTGCATTCTAAATTCTTCACTTTTACAGAGAGTCTAGAATGTGCTGTGAACATATTTACTCTATTTTATTTTAAAAATTTCAAAAAAATGTTTAGTTTTCGAATCAGAATTTTCTGGAAGTAAAACAATATGGGGTTTTATGTGTATCTATGTAGAGAAATTAGATTTTAATCTATATGAAGGCAGGGACTTCAGTGACCGGTCAATATCTGTGAAGTGCTGTGTAATATTTAAATACCATAAATAAATAAAAGTACAAATAACGTATTTGACAAAATGGCCCAGCACTCATCAATTCAAAAGTTCATCAGTTTAAAATCCTCAGAATAGCTCAATACAGTCTTTTTACTGCACGTTTTCTGCCAAGAAACAAAATGAATGTAGTGAGATTATATCAAGTACAACTGAAATGAGGTGTGAGATTATTGCTCAAGAAAACAAAGTAAAAAGAACAACATAACATGCAATGTTCCACAATCCCTATATTTACTTAGTATACCATAGTCCAAACACCTTTAGGGGAACCTCAACATAGTATCATGTATAAATGTATTGTGGTAAATTATTTGGTTTGTATTCCTCTTTATATGCAAATTACAAAACATTGCAGTGATCAGCAAAATGTTAAATGTAATGAATGTCTCGCCAGTGCTTTGTTCCTCCATCAATGATGTCCTTTTAATTCTTTCATGATACAAATCTCTTGATTTCCCTTAGAGAGACAAAGAGTTTATGAAAAATTCATTCATCCAAGTATACTATGATATAGCTTACCCTCTTCTGGAATCAACGTATCTTCAGGGTTCTATATGGGCAGAGGATGAAACTGAAGCCTACCGCTGGAAAGTGATTGCTGAGTTTCTAAAGCAAAATCGGGAGAAAAACGGATCCCTCCACTTCTTCCTTTCTCCAGACAACCTCCACAAGCCATTTGATATTTCTGAAATAACATACGACTTCCTTGATAAAGCAAAAAAATCTGATGTCACATTATGACATACTAATGGCATACAAATGCTTGTGTATAGCATCATTTAGATAATATATTTTTATTTTGTGATAAAGGAAGCTGCCTTCCTATTTTCTTCTTATTATTATTATTAAGATTATTTGCTTAGAACTGAGACTGAAATAAAAATAAAAGCAGATTCTTCTTGGCAGTAGTGTTGTTTGTTGTCAATATGTGACATTTTATAGATGTAAAAAAAATGTTTGGGTCAAGTTTTACTTGAGTTGCTTCTTTAAGGAACTGGGGTCTTGTCTTTACTATATAGCTTGGTCTATACCTCATAAGGAACTATAGTTCACTATATGGTGGGATGCCACACTGTATAAGTAAACGAGGAACTGTAATCCCATTAGTTTGGAGTAGTTCCATTGGCTAGCACTCTCCTAAATGGCTTACATGTTGTGGATAGTTTATAATGTATATGTTAGTACTTAGCCATAATAAAATAGGATATTCTTTTGTATGGTTTTGTTCTATTTTTTAAGTAAAGCACTCATTGTTCCAAAAGAGGGCAATGAGGAAATGTGCACAAATAACTCCACAACTGCTAACAGAGAGCTGGAACAATGTAACGGCTT
Source organism: Pipa parva (assembly GCA_019650415.1). Taxonomy (NCBI): domain Eukaryota; kingdom Metazoa; phylum Chordata; class Amphibia; order Anura; family Pipidae; genus Pipa; species Pipa parva. Next base: position 4,971 of record WMED01028626.1, on the reverse strand, counting down.
TACCTAGGGTCCTGATCTAAAAGTTAAAGTATGGAATTTAACTAAAGAGGCATAAATACAAAAGGTAAATCAATATTTTTTTGTCTATTTATAATTCTGTCATTGGATCCAATTTAGTACTCCTTGCACCAAGGTTTTTTCATTTTACTGAGCACAGTGCTGATGCTGTTGTCCATACATTATAGCATGTGGTGTACTGCATGTTGAGATTATGGTATGGTCTCTGGTTTAAATGATCTGATATTTGATATACTCTTGCCTTGAGAAAATATGACAGTCTTTCACTTAGCTTGAATATTCAGTAGCCATTTGTGACCACAGTCTTTGCTTTTAGCCCCGATTTTGTTGAGGTTAACTCTCCGCATAATAAAATAACTGCTTGATCAATATACAATGCAGTGTTGCTTGGAACAGTTCTGCTATCATTCCATGCTTGTCAGGTGGACTCATTTGCCCATTTAATTTTTGGCAATGTACTCAAGTAGATCAAATGTATTCATGTTCCCTTCTTATGCTTATTTGGTGAGCTCATGTCATTGATATCTGGAATAACTACTTTGCATAAAATGTATTAATGGTTATAATAAATAATCAGTCTTTATGATGAATGAATTCTTAATAGATTGACATTTCTCTAATATGTATAATCTTTATATGCTAATTCAATTGCTATTTCAAGCTTTTGGTCTACTATTCAATGATACTCCTAAAATCTATTTACTATTTAACAATCTTGTATATTGATCATAGCCTGCACATATCACTCTGTACTCTAGTATTTCTGCAGGGACACTAATACAAAAAGCAACATGTTAAACCAACTTTAATGAAAAAATATGTTGTATAAAAACTGTATGGTACTTATTTAAATATGCTACAGGAGTAAGCGTTGAGATTGTAATAGGTAAACTTGATGGGCCTCTATACATATTATTATTATTATTATTATTATATATTGCCTGTTAAAAATGTATAATTTATATGCCTCATTTTGAAATCTCTGAAATGACTACATGACAAAAAAAGCAAAAAGGTCAATTTCTGCCATATTTATGTCTGCTTTCATGAGCAGTAGACACACCATGAAGGTTATTCATGAAAGAGTGAATTCTTTATACAATTTGACTGTATTGTTGCAAAGTCAATTCTGCATAGTAACTGAATGTGAATTTTCTCTGGGATTATGCTAATAATCACAAATTGCTTTCCAAGTCAGTATATCTTGCCACCAGTATTATCACAGATAATGGACACATAAATTACAACAATTGTTTGTACTTTCATTTCAATGGCAGACAATTGCTAGCTCATGTTGACACTTTGTTGCCACATTTCTTCAACCTTTTGAGTAAAATGCCACCAGAATAGAAACATGAACCCTGCTGTAATCCGCAATTCTCCACTTTTTTTAAAAAAAAGTGAAACCTGCAAATCCAGGCAAGTTGTCACTCTGACAAATGATGAACACCCGAAGTGCTGCATAAATACGTGGTCACCATAATGTGAACCGTGAATGAATTTGCCACATTGCAGAAAATAATCTGCACGAAACTAGAAAAGTGAATTGTCATAAATTCATGCATCTCAGTGATAATTCACTCTGATGAATTTGCCCCTATGTAACTATAATATATAGACAGGCAATTAATAATACAAAGTCTGTAAACTAGCCTGGCACTGAATAATGGTAAAAATATCTATGTCATGGTAAATAAATGACTCAGGACATGTTTGTGTTATTGCTTTAAGTTCCCTGACCCTGTTCTATACTCAGTAATCATTACTTCCTTGCATGTAACCTTCCATTATTGTATCCTTGGCTTGTTGTATAAAATCTACCCTGTTTCCCCCAAAAATAAGACATCCCCTGAAAAGAAGAACTAGTGCAATTTTTTTCCAATCTTATAAATATAAGGATTCCCCTAAAAATAAGGCCTAGCTGCAGTAAAGTACAAGAAATATACTGTACTGGTACCGTGTTTCCCCCGAAAATAAGACCACTCCTGAAAATAAGACCTAATGCATCTTTAGGAGCATTAGGTCTTATTTTTGGGGAAATATACTGGTACTGAAAATATTTTGCTGTTGCAAGCACAGCCTGTATGAACATATTTGCTTCCACTTTACAAAGTCTAGAACCCTTACTACAGAACCTGGGAACCTTACTACTTCGGAATCCTGATTGTGCTCTCTAATACATGTGTATAAATTTAAAGGAACTACCTCCTTTAATTAAATAGAAGCACCACTCCCCTTCCCCACAACAGATGTTCCTATAAAAGGCCAGTTGGTGATACACAATAGCATTGGTTGGGTGGGGTACCTTGATGTGATGGCAATCTCATATTATGCATACTATGTAGTTAAACCTCAGGTTTTGATTTAAATGGATGTACACTGTTTTTTTTGTATAAAAGTTGGATTCTCTCAGGGGGAAAAGTAGTATAGTGTTTATGTGACCTTTCTACTCTTCACCTTACAGAAAGAATGCTTATTCCAACACACTTCAAAGGATCTAATTTCATGAAGAGCAGGGACCTGGTAGTCCCTCAGCCAGTACTAGTTTATTTTGCAAGCATTCTAAACATTCCAAAACTGCTCAACCAGGGTTCAAAGGGTATTATTATCACCCACACAGTGTTTTAGAATGGTATAGTATTTTCTACAAATGGGTGAAATTAATTAAGGTTGAAAAGGCTCTTTTGGACCTAAAAAATTGATTAAAAATCAAAAATTATTGAAAAATCAGAACCAATTTTTCAATATCGCAATATCAAATTTTTCCATCGATATTATGGATTTTCCATAGAAATAAACAGATTGTTTCGATTGAATTTTCAATATTGGTAAATTCAATATCGCGATATCGGTAAAGTTTATTCAATATCGCGATAACTATTTTCAATTTTATTACATTTTGCCCTTTGTGTACTTTACTGTTCACTATATTTGCTATCTGGTGTGAATATCAAACCATAGCATCTATAGTATATGTATACTCTATATGCATTTACAGTATATGTAAAAGAGCTTTCATTTTAGGAAAACTCTTCACAAGATTTTTGAGTTTGTCTGGATTTAAGTCCATTCAATGTAAAGAGCAAATGTGAAGTCAGGCACTGATGTTGGATGAGAATGTCCAACTCACAGTCAACTGTCCAATTCAACTCACAGGTTAAGTACAGGGCTTTGTGCAGGCCACTTGAGTTCCTCTACACCAGGGGTCTCAAACTCAATTTACCCAGGGGCCACTGGAGGTAGAGTCTGGGTGAGGCAGGGCCGCGTCAGGTTTTCCACAAGAAAACATTAAAAACAATACATGGCCCTGTGGGGCAATCAGCGGCTTTGTGGGGCAATATGCAGCTGTGCTGGGTGATTTGCATCTGCTGGGGAAATTAGTACCTTTGTGGGGAAATACGCAGCTCTGCGGGGCAATGTGCAGCTTTATGGGCTACATCTTTGATTTTTTTTTTATTATAATTGGGGGTAAAGTGGGGTCACTGGTGTGTGTGAGAGTAATGTGGGGGTGTGTGGGGGCATTGGGGGTTATTTTAATGTTTTACAGTGGTGTCTGTGGTAGGGAGGATCAGGGGGGTCAGGGGTTGCTGTGGGGGAGTCGGGGGGGGGTTGGTGGGGGAGTTTTACTTACCCCCTTGCAGAGTTCGGCAGCGCGTGCTGTTGCTGGAACCCAGAAGCGCTGATCATATGCGCGGGTCAGCTAGGACTGCTTCTGTGTCGGATCCAGCGCTCTATCAGAAAACAAAGTGCCTGTTGGTGTGCAGGACCGGGGGCCGCAAATTCGAATCCCGAGGGCCGCAGTTGGGTCGCAAGTTTGAGACCCCTGCTCTACACCAAACTTATCTTTATAGAACTTGCTTTGTGCACAGGGACACAGTAATGCTTGAATACAAACTATTGCAACAAAGTTGGAAATATACAGTTACCTGAAATGTCATCATGTTGCATTAACATTACACTTCACCGGAAGAGTTCTAGGCCTTTCCCAATACCCTTACAACAGCTGCAGACCATAATCCAAAACCAAATTTTACTTCTGCACTATGCATTTAGGTAAATAGCATTCTCCTGATACAAATCTGTATGTGTCCATAAGACTGTTAGATACTAGACTAGAAACATGTTTCATCACTCCAGAAAACACATTTGCATTATGTCAGAGCCCAATGGCATCATGGTTATGTGTTACATCAAAAAAGCCCATCCCCTGAGGTTTGCTTCAATTATGGTTTTTACCATTCAGCTGAGATAATTTCCTGCTTCAAATAAATAGGTTTATAAGTGAACCTGACAGGTCCACTGTCAAATAATTCCAATAGTTTGCCACACAGTGTATTACTATAATTTTTCACTTATCAGTTTTTCCTATGAGAAATGGTACATACTAAGGGGTTTATTTGCAAAAGTCCGAATTGTTACTTATAGGTGCGAATTCGCCAGATAAAAGACAGTCACAATAGGCTGCTACTATCGCAGTCGCATCTTTATAATGAGAATATTGTTGCAGTCACGGCTTTATTATGGGAAAATTGTCACAATCTTATCAATAAAAAATTGTTGGGACTTTAAAATGGGGAAATTGTCACGGATTTGCTATGGGAATCCACTGTTTGTAAATTCGACAGTCGAATTCACACCTTAGTGGGTAACTCCCTAAGCCTTTATTAGTATTTTGGATGTCTTATCATATATTTGCATTTAACTCGTTATTGTGCAACACTGCATAATATACTGAACCTTCATATATAGAGAATGAGGGTAGATTTTACTATATTAGAGTATACTAAGAGTATATTAGAGTTTACTATTTTACTTTGATTTCTAGAACAACAAACAGTAGTTTACTTGCATTCTCCATTTGCTCAGAGATTGAAAAATAAGTAACAGCTTTCATTTACAGAGGCAGTAGAGTTGTGCACCGTGTTAGCCATAGATTTATGCAAAGATAAGAGA
>WMED01028624.1:0-10416 GCA_019650415.1 Pipa parva | reverse complement strand
TCTGTTTTTATTTACGATTTACACAACGTGCCAACTTTTCTGATTTTGGGGTTTGGACATTGTGACCTTTTTGCCTCCCTTTTTGCTTCTTTTTCACCTGAAAATCAGGCGAAAAACATCAAAAAAAGGGGGCAAAAAAGCTGAAAATGTAATTTTTGTTAGTAAATTAGACCCTACAAACTCCATGCAAATGTAGTTTAAGGTGGAATTGAACCCAGTACCAGAAGGCAGCAGTGCTAACCATTGTTCCACTGCTCTGTCCAACCACACTTTTCCATTTCTCACCCTTGTTTTCCTTCAGATTTTTCCTCCTTGTCACCTGGTTTTCAGGCAAAAAAGGGGACCTTTCAGCCAATTTTTGTCCATTCCTCTTCTGTTTTTTTGGCCAACTTTCAGGCGACAAATGGATGCAAAATGGGAGAAAACGTATAAAACAAACTTTTTGACCTTTTATTACCTGATTTTTGGCCAAAAAATACTTTTTGACTCTAGTACATTTCGCCCCTTAATCTTAGATAATTGCCTCATCCTATTCCTGAACTGAACATCACTGATAGCTCGGCACAGGCAAAATTACATTAAATGCTTTTTACATTCACAAAATCAGTTGTATTTTTATAGTCTCTCTTTTAGTTGATTTAGTAACTGAATTGTGGATGTTACAAAGCTGTGCTGAATAATAAATACTGAAGTAGAAATGTAATTCGAGTTTATACGGGTTACAAATTGCATGTGATTACGCAAGCGGACAGTTTGTGAATGGGTGTTTCATTTGCCATTGATTATACTGGGTATTGAAGATCTAGCTGTCACACTTGGCTGGCTTGTGCTGTAATATTTCTGCAATGAGATAAAAGGGGATGTTTACCTTCATATGAACCAGTAGGCCAGGGACAAACTAGCTACTTTGTGGCTGAGATGGAAAAACTACACAAGCTACTTTGTTTGGCTATAAAGTAGTCAGTGTGTCCCTGGCCTTAGAGTGTGTTAGCATTAAATGAATCAATTAAGTGAATAAATAAATATTTGCAACACAAATGGCAAAATCACAAGTTTGTAACGGAGACAACTTCAATGCTGCGACAACAACGTACCAAAATGTGACAAACTGGTGACATTTTCGTTCCATGTAATCAGTCCTACCTATTAATAGTATACACTTACTAAGGGGGTTATTCACCATTGTGCGAAGTGAGGTCTGGACAGACTGTTATGCGCTCGCTGATGTCCGTGTGCAGGACATCAGTGAGTGCATAACACCATGTGCGAAGTGAGGCAAAGGATCCGGACCTCACTTCGCACAATGGTGAATTACGCCCTTAAAGCAGCAGTTCTCAACCAAAGGTCGTCTAAGGCCATCAGAATAGAATTCTCAAACAGCAGTTTCCCATAGCAAGTCCGCGAATGCGATGATATTCCCATATTAAAGTGGCGACCTCAACAATATTTCCATAGTGAAGTTGCGACTGCGACATTAGCCGTCTATTGCTACTGAAAATTTGTTATGGGGTCGCCAGATCACTGGGAATTATACTTAAAAGGATCGCGGCAATAGAAAGGTTGTGAACCACTGACTTAGAGTAACATTGTTACTCCTTTAAAGCAGATCCATAGGAATCATGAGAAATGACATTACTTCACTTGATTTAAGTTGCCATTATTGTTTAACTGACAAAGCATTGAATAGTGTCTGTTGCTGTTTGCTTCTTTGGCAAAGTGAAAAATCAAGATTTCAGGGGCTTTTCCCCACTCTTTGTCAGCATCCGGACCAGCATGTCAGGTCGTCCAGTATAATATAAAGAATAAAATATAACCTTTATAGTTGAGTTCCTGATTTGTATTGGTTATGAGACGGGGGATATTTTCTCTTGCTGGCATTACTGGTCCTTTAAGAGTTGCTGCCATTGATCTAGTCATGTCCACAGTCTACAGACAATTAACTTTTTACAAAAGGCACAAATGCACTCAAAATAAATTTGCCTGAGGGATACAATGCACCATCGTTTAAGAGAAGAAAACAAAACATCTAAAAGTGACTTTTTCCCAAGGTTGCTTATTTGTTCTTATAACCACTTCATGAGATAAAGCCAATTAAAGTTACTTTAAGGAGTAGAATTGTTTGGTCTCCAAACCCTTTTCCATATCAGATAAGCATCAAAGCAGGTTATTTCAATTACCATTATGACTTTATTATTTGCTGTTCTTTTCAGCTATCTCATGCTCCTAATGCTATTGCTTTCACTTCAAGATAATTGCTTTGATTAAAGTGCACCTGTCAACTCAAAACTCTAATACTAATTTAGGTTGAACTAATGAAATATTTTGTAAATATATATGCATAAAAAATGTATCTTTATAAAGAGTTTCTCTCTGTCATCTTCCCTGTCAGTCTGACTTTTCTTTCCCGAGTCAGGTTGGGCGGGACTAAATGATGATTGACATTATAGCTCCTCCAATCAGATCCCTTAAATCACAATCTAGCAGAAATCTGATTGGAGGGGCTATAATTTCAATCATCATCACCAGACCCAGGAAAGAAAAGTCAGGCTGACAGGGAAGATGACAGAGAGAAACGCTGTATAAAGATACATTTTTTTAAATACACATATATTTACAAAAACATTTATTTCATTAGTAGAACTTAAATTAGTATTAGTTTTGAGGTGACAGGTGCACTTTAAACAGCTAAAAAATCAGGCAAATCATATAGAACAAAGGGTTTGTCACCTGTGCAACAACTGCTGTTTCTGAACTACAACATTCAACAGCTACAGCATTCTTTAGAGTGAAAAAGGAGCAGTGAAGAATGCTGGGAGTTAAAGTAAAACAGCACCTAGTGATCCACTGCCCATTGGTTAAATTAAAGGAGAACTATAGTCAGATTACATCTTTACATATGCAGTACTATACCTTAGTGAGAAGGAGATTCTCCTCAGTAGATGTTTCATGTGAAGCAGAATAATTTATTACAGAGCTCTGGAAAACTCCTGCACCAGGAAATGTATGTGATATACGTAACTGCTAAAGAAAAAGAAAAATCTGCCTGACTGCTATTGGTTAAGCAGAGTGCTGACTTTTTGGCCTCATCAGACGAGCTTGTTTACATTCCTGGAATGCAGGAGATTAACTTGTGCGCAGGCATTACATTACACATTATGCAAAAATGCCCAGAAGAGGTTATCCTTTCATGGAAAACTGTCCACTACACGTCACACACACACTTTCTGGTGAGGGAGTTTTCCAGGGCTCTGTAATAAATCATTCTGCTTCAGATGAGACATCTACAGGGGAGAAACGCTTCTCAATAAAGTATAGTACTGCATATGTAAAGATGTAATCTGACTATAGTTCCCCTTTAACCTAATTTTTATTGTTTTGGCTTCTCAATAGTGGCATGTTAATTTCTGCCCAATAAAAGATCCAGTTTTCAAACATTTTAAAAGTCAACTCCTAGGATATTTGTAAAGCCCATTTTGATCTTTTTAGTTTCATTTGCGTCTATTGATGCTTTTCAATATTATTTTTTCATTTCTCTGGACTTCTTGATTCCGCTAATTTATAAACAGAAATTGTTTATATAACTGTGCCAGGACAACTCCATAGGGAATAATGGGTTTTCACCAGCCTAAAGCAGGCAAATACTTCCGGGCAATAAAATTTGGACGTAACTTTATAAACAGGAGAAAACTGCGCTATTACTCATATTCCAGAGTTGTTAACCAGTTGAAAAACATTTGCCTATTATAAACGGCCAACCTTCCTTATTTTTTGTACAAACCTCTTTTAGTCTAATATAGGCCTTTTTGCGATTGTGGTAAAACATAGGGAGACAGTCATTGTGTAATGATATTCCTGCCGAGTTCAAATAGTGACATCAAGCAGAGAGATGAAGAAGACTGCAGCCTTTTAATGGATCTGAAAATTGACTTTTCCTAGACAAGTAAAACTCAACTGATTTTTTCCAGTGAAGCATACTCTGTCTGACAAACCTGTTATACTTTTCATTTAAATTAAATTAAACCTCCCCTTAGGCTAGGTACACACTAGCCTATTATGCGCAGCGCACAATACGCTAGTGTGAAAAAAAAAAAAAGATGGCTCTGTGTATCCCTATAGTACTTACCTTGTTCCGGACACACTGACGTATGACATGCATATGCTGTGCCTGGAACGCTGGTTGTTGCATTTTTGCCGGCTTATACTGTATACGCCGTGCACAAACAAGAGTCAGATAGGAATGCCAAGGGACCGTTCACACTGTCACGGGTAAGTACTATAGAGAAATACACCAGAGCATTTTTTTTCACCCTTGTGTACACTAGTGTGAACCTAGCCTTAATGTCCACATACAACATCTCTACAGGAGATAGATAAGAAACAATTTCAATCCTATGTTATATATATGTATATATAGTGGCAGTTCCACCACTAACCCCCCCTTATCAATTGTCAACCCCAGCCGACCGACTTTTAGCAATATTTATGACTGCTCCAATAGTCTATTTTAGTATAATATCTTCTTGCCTGTACTTACGGTAGTATTAATGTTATTTTCAGGCAACATATAATATAATCTCATTCACTATAATATTGTGTAGAGCATATAAATAAAAGATGTGTTTTATATCTTATAACTGACCAACATACTTGTGTATCTACAACACTTTAAATTGGGCGAAATTTATTAAACTCGGAAAAGCTGTTTCGGGTTTTCTGAGTTTAATTGGGAGAAGTTTCTAGTTGTAAGTATTGCGAGAATTGCCTTGATCAATACTTGCCGTGAGAAACTTTTTTTTATTGAATATATCCATGGATATAGGAGCCATACAGTATAGCTACCTTTCCATGGGTATATTCAATAAAAAAAAAGTTTCTCACAGCTTAAATTGGTCGATGCAAATCTCGCGATACTTACCACTAGAAACTTCAAAGCCTTCTCCTGACTTATTAAACTCGAAAAAGCGAAAACATGCTTTCCCAAGTTTAATAAATTTCGTCCAAAAAAAGACTTAAGTCACAAGCACTTTTGGAGGATATTTTGACTTTTTCTATCTATTTTGCACAAACGTGTTTATTGAGTTTGTGCATATTTATTAATGATTCATCAAATAAGCAAATCAAAACAGCTACTAGAAAACTGATCTTACTTCAACCTTATTTGAAACCATCACCATCCCAACATGATAAACTGTGTAATTGGGAAGCTTATATTTTATTTTAGGTCCCCCCCAGCCCCATAGTGGTGAGAGGACTGGGGGCCAAGGGAAGGGGTCAGTGACTGACTCATTCCAGGGTACTGCCCCAACAGCTCAAGTATGAAAAGGTAGGAAAATGGATTAAATAAAATTACCTTCCAACATAATTTTTGTTGAAAAAAAAAACATTAATTAACACGGGTTATTCACTAAAGTCCGAATTGTTGCATATAGGTGCGAATTTGCCAGATAAAGACAGTCGCAATAGGCTGCTACTGTCACAGTTGCGTCTTTATAATGAGAATATTGTCATTGTCGAGACTTTATTATGGGAAAATTGTCTCAATCTTAACTATAAAAAATTGTTGCGACTTTACAATGGGGAAATTGTAGCGGATTAACTATGGGATTCTGCTGTTTGCGAATTCGACAGTCGAATTAGCACCTTAGTGAATAACCCCTGAGTCATCTAAAAGCAAAAATGAGAAATATAAAGTGAATCTCCTTTGTATGACTTTACTGCTATGATTGATCATAGTTCACATTGTTATTTTTTAGCTAAGCCTTTATTTTTATTCTTCTCAAACACTTAGAAAAATACAGTCTTTGATGCGTACTTCGAAGTATAATTCCAGTATCTGAGATTAAGTTCTTAGTCTGGATACTATAGACATGGATGCCTTGATATTACAGTGGAAAATGCTGACACCGAGAGACCACTGACCATGAAATATTTCATTGTAAAATAGAGGATGGCTTCATAGACAACAACCTTCAGTTAAACAATGCACTGATCATGGTTAGTAAGAAAGATAAGTACTGTAGTATTATGTGACATTTTATTTGGCCTAACAGTTGATTGTATAAGTCAAGCTTTTGAAAGATATTCCCTCTTCATCAAGATGAATTTCTCCTCAAATGGGTGAATTTTGGAGAATTACACCTAGTCGCATTTGCTCCTTCAACACACTCCGCTGCTTAGTCAATAGTAAAAGTACCTGTGCACATGCATGCAAAGTGATTCTGAGTGCTCCATAAGATTGTGGGGGTTATTCACTAAAGTCTGAATTGTTGCGTATAGGCGTGAATTCGCCAGCTAAAGACTGACTCAATAGACTGCTACTGTCGCAGTCGCATCTTTATAATGAGAATATCATTGCAGTCGTGACTTTACTATGGACAATTGTCGCGGTCACAGAGTTGCTATGGAAATCCGTGGTTTGAGAATTTGACAGTTGAATTCGCACCTTAGTGAATAACCCCCCTGACTATTGTAGTTGCCCAAATTGTGATATTCATCACATCACAGAGTTTGTTCAATAAGCAAGCATGGGAAAGTGGTGAATAGATGCAAATTCAGAGCTTTACACAACTATTTGGCATTGAATCAATAAGGCACCAAGGAGGTTATTCGCTAAAGTCCGAATTGTTGCGTATAGGTGCAAATTCACCAGATAAAGACAGTCGCAATAGACTGCTACTATCTCAGTTGCATCTTTATAATGAGAATATTGTCACAGTCGTGACTTTATTATGGGAAAATTGTCGCAATCTTAACATTAAAAAATGGTCACAACTTTACAATGGGGAAATTGTAGCAGATTTGCAATGGGAATTCTGCTCTTTGCGAATTTGACAGTCGAATTTGCACCTTAGTGAATAACCCCCACTTGTGTTCAGTTCATTTATTATCAAATTAAAACTCTTACACAGCAGCAATGGTGAAATAATGCAGAAATGGGTACACAGTAGTGGAAAGTAGTGGGTTAAATTAGCAAAAAAGTCAGATTAAGTATAAGAAAGAAGGAAACTTGTAAAAGGAAGGTACAACTTATCTCCTGCCCCAAAAATATTGCATAACATAAAAATATATATTTTATAATTATGAAAGAAGAATAGTTAAAAGGACTACTCCATGTTTACATATAAATAATGATCATTTTTAGCCCATAATATTTCTCCTGTGCTAAAGTTTTTTATAAAACCACAAACATAGTTTTTTTTACATTGTTCGATATCCTAAACCTGGAAAAATGATGGAGACCTGCTATTTCCTACTGATGATTATTAGATTTACAATATTCTGTCCCATCAGTAACACGGAATAGAGAACAGAGGAACTTGTCTCTTGGAACACAGATGCTTTATTTAAATATGCCAGAATAAGAGGTCATTGCAAAAGCAAATATCATTATATCAAGAAGATTGAGGTTTAATTGGTTTAATTAAGGATGGTTTAGAAAGGTTGTCTGGAAAATATGGGGGGTGAAGGGTTTAAAGGACAATAAAGGGATAATTTTTGGCTTGAGTGTAAAATCATAAACCAACAATAAAAGGCACATATTAACAAGCATGTGCTCCAAAAGTTTTCCTCATAAAAGGCTATATCAAATTCATTTATAATATATATATCACCATAACAATATATTAAAAAGAATAAAATGTCAGGAGCTTCCATCCAATATGAAAACATTTATAAAACACCTTCTGAATCACATCCTTTAAGGATGGGTAATAATAATATTCTTAAATGATGATTTCCCTGCTAGTTAGAGATGGTTGCTTTAATCTGAGTTCTGTAGATAGATAACACAACCTGTTTGCTGTGACGGTGCTCTGTTCAGTCTGAAAGGTTTTGTTTATTTCTGACCCCCTTAACGTTCAGGAACAGGATCGCCATATCTGATATACACCATAGTGTCAAACATGATTCTCCCCTAGATAAGCCAGAGTCAAAAGGAGAAGACCCTCTGTGAAGACCCATCTGAAGTTTTTAGTGGACTTTGAGGAAGGACAGTTCAAAAAGTCAGCTATAATTAGCACGTGTGAGTAGATCTACCACACAGTTGGACTGACAAAGTTTAGAGAAGTAACAGTTGGTAGAGTAGGGAAGAAGTTGAGAAGTATCAAGTGCTGAAATAGCTACTCCCCACTAAATTACTAGTGATAAAGGTGGAAAGCGAAAGTCTGAGCTACAATAGAGTGCTTTGCTACTCTTGCAACATAATGGTGAGCTGGTATGTTTAACTTTTTTCAGGTTTTATTTAACTCCTGGTTTGTACAGGTACACAATAGGTTAGCATTTTCAAGTTTGTAAGCAAGAGTCTGCTTTTCACTATTCATTTTTACAGCTTTACTATGTGACAGTAGAACTTCTTATCTGGGTCACATAAACTAAAAGGATATTCTGAAGCAATATCTTTTCATTATCCCTCTGAGAAATGTGATGGATCGTTGCCTTTTTTCACAGTGCTGCCACAATAAAATTTAGTCAGTACAGAAAATTGTTGTAGGCTTTAGATAGTAAGGAACTATGGCTAAAATGCAGGCTTCTGAGAGATACATGGGTTTTATAGGGTATTGCTGGCTAAAGGAGATCATTTTTATTATTAGCAATAAGAGTACATTCAGTTCGGCGGATCTAATTAAACTTAATGCAGGGTTGGTGTTGCGAAAAGAGATAATGTAGGACCTTGTGGCTTAAAGTGTTTCTCCTGAGTTGAGAATGTTAAGCGGGTTAATAATGTCATTTGGTACATTAGTAAAAATAGGTGTTGTCATTAAACTCCTGCTAGGTAAATGGCTATTTTGAGATCCTAGTGGCTAAGTGGGTTAACATACCTGCAATGTAAATGTAAGAAATAATTTATACCCATTCCAGAAATGTTTACTTAATCTACAAGACATTTTAAGTATCTTGTTAAAGGAAACTCTCACACACAGAATTCAGTAATGTAGCATCTCCCTAAACACAAGCCAAGAGTAATACTGTCACAGGGACCTGTCCTTTGGAAGAAGAGTTTACAGAACATTATACTCCTTAAAGTTGTGTTACACTGTTGGTTTTATGTATAGTAGTGTAAGCAAGTAGACCTTGACTTTTAATATCCAGTAACATTATACAGGGTGCTCCAAAGGTTTGTAGACCATTTAATGGAAAACGGTGGTTGGGAACACCATCCTGTGTGTGGTGTGTTGCTAAGGGTAAGAGTGCTAATGTATGTGGAGTGGTGTACAACATGGCAGTCATTTTGAAAAGCCAAACATAGGATGGTGTTCCCAACCACCATTTTATTTAATCATTTTATTCAGCTGCCTCCAGACCTTTGGACCACCCTGTAAAAATTACAACCTGACATTTATCTGATCTATTACGAGATCTGTAAGAACCAGGGTTGCCAACTGCCAGTAAATTTACTAACCGTCAGTAAAAATGAAAGGAAAGTGCCATGCACAGTAAGAATAAATCAGGATCACTAAAAAGTTGACCCTCTTTTACTTTTACTAAACATCAAAAAAATGTTCACTGCAGTGAAATATGTTAATTGGGAAACTTTTGTATTTTTTTTCTTCCCAAGATTCTTTTTTTCTTCAAAATGCTATGTAATTATATATTTTAAGAAATGATGGTACGGTGTATTACTATGTCAGTAAGAAAATGTTAAATACATATAAAAAATGTCAGTGACAAAAGTTTCCAAAGGCTGCATCCCCCATTAGCATGCCACAGTAGCATTGGATGTGACTGTATAATAACTATAGTTATGATTTTAACTACTTTAGATTTATCTGTATTCATATATAACTATAACTTAAATATAAATATCAATCTCACACATTGAGCTCAACAAACACACACACATATTTTTTTTTTATTTGGCGTCATGTGGGAGTCCTTGTATTATAAAGTTTTATCAAGTTAAAATCTTGTAAATAGCAACTGCAGACGTCGGAGAGTGAAAGTTATTTCTTAAGGGGATTATCACCCCACTTTTCTGTTTTAAACCTTTTATAGTCACATTGTAATATTTCCAGGCCTTACATAAACAATAAGTAACGCTCTGTTGGACTTTCTGCTTACCATTTACTAATTTAGAATCACACATCCATATAAAAGGTGCATACAGAGGTTATTTATTAAAGTGAGAATTACTGCGTCGATGAATGAATTTGTGATAATCTGCTACTTCTCCAACTTGACATTCATCAGAGATCTTTATTAGCAGGAATGTGGTGAATTTCTACTCAATTTGCAACATTACACTGACCCTCATATTTAAAAGAACAATCCAGCCTCATTAATAAAAAGTAATGTGTGTTGTAAATGCATAATACATTTTTTTCCTAATATACTTAGTCAGTATTTTATGTGAGGAAAGGAAATTAATTATTCCATCTGTGTAGCAGTACACAGCTTCTTCTGTGTTTACTTCCTGGTTGG
>WMED01028623.1:0-10416 GCA_019650415.1 Pipa parva | reverse complement strand
CTTTATACAGCATTTCTCTCTGTCATCTTCTCTGTCAGCCTGACTTTTCTTTCCAGAGTCGGGTGGGGCTAAATGATGATTGACATTATAGCTCCTCCAATCAGATCCCTACTAGATTGTGATTTAAGGAATCTGATTGGAAGAGCTATAATGTCATCAGGCTGACAGGGAAGATGACAGAGAGAAACGCTGTATAAAAGTGCATTTTTTTTAAATACATATATATTTACAATAACGTTTATTTCATTAGTACAACCTAAATTAGTATTAGTTTTTTAAGGTGACAGGTGCACTTTAAGAATGGAATAGCAGATCAAGCTTTATTTTTTCTTTCTAATAGGTATTGCTTCCACTAAGAACCGATTGTGATTTGGCTTCAAATAAAGCTTCTTTTGATTGCCTCTTGATCTGTACAGAAATGTTTAACTCCATCAACTCTATATGCACTGAATCTTATAATTTTACTGATCTATATTCCAAAAGTCATTTTAGGACTTCATATTTCATTGCATTTTTCTGATTCTCTTTCCTTCTCATTCACAGCCTTAAAAAAGGCATATTTTTCTCATGTGGTAGACAGGAACATGTAGAATAATTATGGTTATCCAAAAGGAATACTTCCTGTAGTGAGTTTGCTATAATGAAAGGCCCGTTACTAGGAGACAAATGTTCTATGAGGATCTTTTCTACCCCCTCAAAACAAAATGTTTCTTCCTAGCTACTCACAAATATCCACAGCAAACAGAATGTTAAACAAAAAACCTAATAACCTTAAATACTCCCCATTATTCAAATATCTAAGAAATTTGGCATATGGTCAGCTCAGTAGAGAGAAAGTTTGTTTAACTTTTGAATTTGATGAACAATTCTACCAATGTTTTGGTTACAGTGGCAACCAGATAAAAAGCAGAGAGTAGATGTTTCTTCTCTGCAGTGACAGATTTGTAGGTATTAGTTAGTGGGATTGCCCTAGTGGTAACGACCTCACAGTCGTTCTCAGTAAACTTCTGTGATATAGTACCTACACTGGTCATATATACAGTAGGTGGCGTTATTCTATTTAAGATTACAGATCATTTTTTTTCTGCTGAAATGAGAAGAATGTCAGCGCTATTGTATATTGCCCCACATTACGTTTTGCCTCACTTAGTTTTTTGCATATGGAAAAAATATTAAATCCCACTGTAAACAGTGTCCAGAGAGCCCCTATTCATTTACCAGTAGTACCACCAGTGATTGCTTCCACTTCTGTTAAAAGGCATTACCTCCAGAAGACAGGTCCACATGCATTTACTCAGGCACCCCAGGCCTTATGGATACATAACATAGGGTTGTCAGAAAAAGCACCGAAATCTCATTTTTTCAATGCTGACTCAACATTAAGGGGGTAATTCAGAATACTCCGAACGTACCCTCCGATACTTTGCCTCTGTTCGCAGACACTGTTATGCGCTTGCTGATGTGTTGTGCATGGACATCAGCGAACGCTTTAAAGGGATTCCAGTCTCGCGAGGCAACTCAAGTTGAGCCTCACGAGCCTCGCCGAGACTGGAATCCCTTTAAAGCGTTTGCTGATGTCCGCGCGCAGCACATCAGTGAGCGCATAACAGTGTCTGCGAACAGAGGCGAAGCATCGGAGGGTAAGTTCGGAGTATGCTGAATTACCCCCTTAAGTCGTAACTACTTCTCTGTCTCTATATTTCCTGTTATCAATCTAGATCAGTGGTGGCAAACCAATGACACGCATGCCAGAGAGGGCACACAAAATCCTCTCTGAGGACATGTGTGCCATCGCCACCGCTGCTATCCTTGATACCCCCAGTGAGCAAGCATTCCTTCAGTGCAGGCTGCAGACCTGACCTGACAGTTTTCAGGCCATATCTGCGGCATACACTGAAGGAGCGCTTGCATGCTGATAGGATAGGTGAGGCAGAACTCTTCCCCGATGCAGGCGTGATGACATCACTCATCAGCGCCTGCACTTTGGGGGAAGGCGCTGGTGAGTGATGTCACTTTTTGGCACTCAGTGCTGGAAAGGTTCACCACCACTGATCTAGATAAATGACTGATATAGAACAATGTCATTATTTACAAAGGGCAATAAATAATAAAAAATATATATTTACAATATATAAACGGTACAATATAAATTATAAGCCTATTGATTTTTCATATCTCCTCAGCTAGTTTTTAGTTTATTAGTGCTGATTAGGAATCATTATTTGCCTTGATCTCACATAGTTTTTTTTTCTTTTTTTACTGAGGATGGATCTTTGGGATGATGCCAACAAAATCAGAACTATAAACTAGTGCGGCAGCATTATATCTGAAAGCATGCTGACAGGAAAGATGTTTCCATGGTTACTAGGTACAGTATCTATGGTAACAGTATCCATGAGAGAATGAATACTTTGCTCTGGACTGCTCTATATTTGTGACCTACATAATTTATGTTTCATAATCAAGAGTTTAATTAACCCGCTATGTTAAAACTATAACAAAAATGTAACACAATAACCTAGCATGAAAAACAAAATGAGACAAACACTGAAATATAGCCATTGCTACATATCACATCATACACAGAAAGCACAGCAGAAATATCACACTTACCGTAATTTATTAAAGTCTGAAAAGCCTTTTTGGCTTTTCCATCTTTAATCGGGAGAACGCTTTGAAGTTTTTGCATCGTGCGATACTTACCGTGAGAAACTTTTTTTAAATAAATATATCCATGGAAAGGTAGCCATACAATATAGCTACCTTGTATATACCCAATAAAAAAAGCACAGCTAATATCAACTAATACACACATGGTACACACATGACATGAATTATGCCAAGGAGGGTGAATACTAGGTTATAATTCCATGGTCACAGCACAATAGGAAATGCTCATTCACGTTTTACTGCCACTTTTTACACTTAGTGTGTAATATACAGTATAACAAATGAGCAGCATGGCAAATGGTGATTAAACTACTGTAACTTTACTGTGATACCGTAACAACAGCAGTGACATGTTTCGAGCAAGAGCCCTTTATCAAGCCATTTATAGTGTAGTCACTACAAAACTGTGCAATGTGCAGACTTGGGAAGCTGGCAAAGTTGTCAGGTTTTACCCGGAGACTATGGGCATGCAAAGCAAACAGCGGGTCTCTGGAGAAACCCTCAAGGTCTCTGGGTCTGTGTCCTCATCCCTTCTTGGCCTAACCCCACCTTTTTCACCCTAGGTTTGGCCCATATCCACCAGATCCCACCCCATCCAATTTGTACCCCCACAACCACCCGATTTGCAGATATGCAAATAGTCTTTCCCCCAATATGATGTAATTTGTGTCACTAAGCACCACCCTTTAATTCTGATACACGGGAGCGAGCTCACCTAGTGCTCACATAGTGCTGATCTTACGTCCATCAAGATACAATGCAGATCGCTAAAGTATAAAGGATGTCTGAGTCCAAAAAAAAATGTGCTACAGGGAAATAAAAAAATTTAAATATATTTTCATACTCTGCTTATGATAATTCAAACATTTTAAAATATTTCAAGTATCGCATAAATTTAAGTTCATATTTTAATTTTTTTTTATGTTGAAATATCAAATTATCACTGAAGTTTTGACTTATCATATGCGTGTGCGTGCAAATAAATGTTCCGTCATTTTTTTTTTCTCCAATAAACTCTTTTATTTGGCGCAAGCGCTCTTTTTTACATTAACCAGATACAATTTTACAAATGGAAGATGACACAGTGATGAACAATGGCCAACCACCTACAATGTAAAGGTGGGGGTGCTTGCTCCCCAAAGGTACACGTGAAATGTTTACACTATTGGGGGAGGGAAGGGTAAAACAAAAAAATCTAAATAATTAAAAATAAAAATCGAATGCAGAGATTCCTTAAAATATGGCCTCCCATACACACAAAAATGGCACTCTAAATGAGACTGGGAACTCTTCTCAGATGGCCCCATGCTAATAGGACAAACCAGAATAAAACATGCATAGCTCCCATTGGTGGACAGAGGTCCGGCAGAATACGAGACTTTTATTTATGTTAATTTTGGAAATTGGCATCGCACTAGAGGTACCAGCAGCATCACTGGGCAGAAATGAGCCAATGAGTATCAATGAGTATTGATATCAGTTCAGACTGCTAATACAGCAGTCATTTCTCACTTTGTGATTGAGATACAGATTGCATACACCCCATAATCTGCTGCAGAGCAGTGCAGTGCAATATTTATGCCTCATCCGCTGTGTGAATTGATTATTTTGTCCCCTTATAGTCTGTGGTCACCTGTGGTTGCAGGGTCTAACCATATACCTTCCAAACTAGTCAGCTAATCAGCACAGTGCTCTATATAAACAAAATCTGTGCAAAAGGGAAATGAGGAGTTTGGAAAAAAAAACTGCATATTTTCAGCCACAATAGCCAAATTAAACCAGTGTGTGTAGCCTTTTTCTATTGGGTCCCACACTCTCTTAAGAAGGTACGTTCCTGAGGGGAATTCACCATAGTGCGAAGTGAGGTCCGGATCCTTCGCCTCACTTCGCACTGACTGTTATGCGCTCGCTGATTTCCTGCACGCGGACATCAGCGAGCGCATTAAAGGGATTCCAGTCTCGGCGAGAGCACTCGAGTCGCCTCGCTGAGACTGGATTCCCTTTAAAGCGTTCACTGATGTCCGCGTGCAGGAAATCAGCGAGCGCAGAACAGTCTGTGCAAAGTGAGGCGAAGGATCCGGACCTGACTTTGCACTTTGGTGAATTCCCCCCCTGGCCTTCAAAGCAATTCCACAACATCAAATGAAACAAGTATAACAAACATTGTGTAGAATACTTTGAAGTGGTCATATTCATGTAACATTAATGACAGCAGAAACCAGTTGAACACTCAGAACTAATAATCAAAGGGATAATATAATTTCATAATATTTCATTTTTAAATAATCCTATTTTATTTATTACATAGTATAAAATAAAGCCGGGGCCAGTGGAAAATGTTAGATGGCCGTATTAACTACCCTTTATTGGTTACAAGACATAACATCTTTCAGGCAGCCATTGGATGAAGGGCAGTCCGCCCGAAATATGTTATGTTTTGTAACCAATAAAAGGTAATTAATAGTACCACTTTGCATGTCCCAGTGGCTCCGTCTTCATTTTATATGATATAATAAATAAAAATGGATAGTGGCAGCTATTTTTCACTGTAGAACCAAATTATTTTAAATTGAAGGCTCAGTTCAAGGTACAAGTCTCCAGGGTCAGGACGGCCTACCAGGGACACAGGGAAAATGTCTGGTGTACCTCAGTGGGTCCTCATAGACTTTCAAACTGAAACATTATAACATAATCCTGAACACATTGCAAAAAAAGATATTAGTGTGCAGACAAAAAATGTACATGTCTACAATTTATAGGGGCTAAAAAGTGTCAGACTGGCTCCCAGGACAGAGGGAAAACTCCCAGTGGGCCCAGGCCTTAGTGGTTCCTCGTTGCGTTTCAAGCTGCACCATTATAGCATATTCCTGAGAGTAGTACTAAACAGACGGGGGTTTGGAGACAAAAAAAGAGGAAGGATGGAATTAAATGATAAGAAATAGTCAATGAAGAGAGAAGAATAAATATTTTGCTAAGTAGGCCACTGATTTCTTGTTTCCTGGTCACCCCTGATGCCTTGTTTCCTAGTGGGCCCTTTATCTCTTGATTCCTGGTCACCTGGCGGGCCCCTGATCCTTTGTCTTCTATTGGGCCCCTGATCCTTTGTTTTCTATTGGGCCCCTGATCTCTTGTTTTCTAGTGGGCCTCTGATCCTTTGTTTTCTATTGGGCCCCTGATCTCTTGTTTTCTAGTGGGCCCCTGATCCTTTGTTTTCTATTGGGCCCCTGATCTCTTGTTTTCTAGTGGGCCCCTGATCCTTTGTTTTCTATTGGGCCCCTGATCTCTTGTTTTCTATTGGGCCCCTGATCTCTTGTTTTCTAGTGGGCCCCTGATCCTTTGTTTTCTAGTAGGCCCTTTGTTTTCCTGGTCACCCCTGATCCCTTGTTTCCCTGTATCTTTCCTTGTATACCTGTATCTTTTGTTTCTTGGTGGATCTCAGCACTCCAGTCCCACACAGGCCAACAGGGTCTCTCAAACACAGGGAGTTTTTGTCTTTATCTTGTGTCTTTTATAGTTATGAATTCACACACTATTGCGGTTATGCCTCATATGCACAGAAGCATGACTGGCCTATATTAAGCCACTTAGATCTGTCTGATGCATTGAAAGCAATTTGACAGTGACTGCTCCTGAATGTTCTGCAATATGTGAGTGTGATGACTCAGATACACACAGATCTGTGTGCGCAGACATAGCTTTGACCTACTTATTGGCGTGTAGGTGACGCAACAAGACTGGAAGAGCACAGAAATCACAACTTCTGTGGATATAATCTCTTTAAGCAAGAAACTACTTATCCAAGGAAAAAAAGTCACGTAACATGTAAAGATTGCTTTTTAATTCCCAGCAGCACCTTTGGGACATATCATGAGTAAAAGTCAGTGAACTAGTTCATGTTTCAGTTGAATCATAAACCCTTAAATGCACTCTAATATACTTGTGAAATAATAATTATAATTATTTTACATCGTAGACACCCTTGTTTGACATAATTGGACACAGGTAATGAAAATAGACAAAGATACTACCCTGAAACCAGTATCACTGGGTTTAGAGTAGTTTTTTCTATTGTGAATGGAGGGGACATAAAAGTTATTGTGGGTCTATAAGTAAAATATAGATTGGAAAGGGATGTCTAAGAAAAGGCTTGCTGCTGTAAAAATGTATAACTTCCTGTTTATCCTGCAGCAACGCTGCAGTCTGACATGCCCAGTGCAATGCACAACTCAAAGGTCCACATTCTGATGCTAAAGTCGAAAACTATTTTTTTCCACTTATTTTTCGCTCAAAAATTGGGTGAAAAATGAGCAAAAAAGTACGATTTGTCCTTTTCACCATCGTTTTTTTGGCCAATTCTCATGTGAAAAATGGCAAAAACTGGGGGCGAGAAATTTGAAAACATACTTTTTGACCTTTTGCCCTCGAGTTTCAGACGAAAAGGTAAAAAAAAAAAAGGGGTTTTGCCTTTAGTAAATTAGGTCCATATTTTGAATGATCTGGACTTTATTCTTACTGAAAAAAATGTGTACATTAGATCCTTTGTTGCATCTGTTGTTATGAAGTATGATTATTCTTCCCCTTGCTTTATCCCCCTCCAACCGCAATATTTCGTCTCTCTGAAACCTCCTGAGACATAGCAACTAGGACATATCACACCAACACAAAAGAACAGTATAGCCAAAAAATGTAATGACCCACTACTACACTTTTAGTCTGTGTAAAAACTAAACCCCAGTATCATTGCTGATTAGTCTCATGTTAATTGATTAAAAGAGAAATAATTCAGTTCTCTTCCACCCTTACCCTCAAACATATGTTTAAGTGCAAACAACTGGGGGGAGGAACAGAGTCGAAGGGTTATCATAACCCAAAATAGGATTTTGCATATTTATTATTTAGATATTTACATATGTATTTTCAGGGATGACACACAGTAGTCTAAAGGCATACATTTTTACTTATACAAATTTTGGAACATCATAATACCGAATATATTTCAATCGTAATAAAAGATTGGTTGATTAAAAAAATATCTGTGTATCTCTTTGTCTTTCTGTCCATCTTGACATGTATAATTTTTGAACATAATACAATACAGGTTACATTAGTTTAAATATATCATATCCGTCTGTCTATCAGCTATCTATCATCTGTCTGTGTGTCTATCTATATGTCTGTACCTTATTTGGGCCATCCTATAAATTGAAAGAAAAATGTATAGAGCAAGCACACTATCCTGTATACCTTTGCAGATAATACTACAATCATTCTGCAGCATAGCTTTGGATTAAACACCTTTCTTCACCATACATTTTCTGCAGACGGTTTCTAGATTTCATTGATTCCTAGATGTAATCCAGTTTTCTGTTTCTAACAAGGTTTTTCTAGTTAACTACAGACCTGTACATAATCTAACATTTGGCCTGCCTGCAGAGCTTTTCTCATCATCTAGCTACATTAATGTATATGTGATCTTGATCAATCAACAGATTCTAATTATACATATTTATTAAATAATTTGTTTAAAAAAAAAATACAGAACTGGAGACCAGCAGGAAAAAGAGATTAGGAGTCCGCCAGGAAATGAGCAATCAGGAGCCCACCAGGAATCAAGCAATCAGGGGCCAACCAGGAAAAAAAGAGATCAGAGGCCCACCAGGAAACAAGTGGTCAGGAGTCTTCCAGGAAACAAGAGATCGTTGGTCCACCATGAAACAGATTAGGGGCCTGTCAGGAAACAAGAGATCATTAGCCCACCATGAAACAGATCTGGGGCCTGTCAGGAAACAAAAGATCATTGGCCCACCATGAAACAGATCAGGGGCCTATCAGGAAACAAGAGATCATTGGCTCACCATGAAACAGATCAGGGGCTTGTCAGGAAACAAGAGATCATTGGCCCATCATGAAACAGATCAGGGGCCTATCAGGAAACAAGAGATCATTGGCCCACCATGAAACAGATCAGGGGCCTGTCAGGAAACAAGAGATCATTGGCCCACCATGAAACAGATCAGAGGCCTGTCAGGAAACAAGAGCTCATTGGCCCATCATGAAACAGATCAGGGGCCTATCAGGAAACAAGAGATCATTGGCCCATCATGAAACAGATCAGGGGCCTATCAGGAAACAAGAGATCATTGGCCCACCATGAAACAGATCAGGGGCCTGTCAGGAAACAAGAGATCATTGGCCCACCATGAAACAGATCTGGGGCCTGTCAGGAAACAAGAGATCATTGGCTCACCATGAAACAGATCAGGGGCCTGTCAGGAAACAAGAGATCAGAGGCCCACCATGAAACAGATCTGGGGCCTATCAGGAAACAAGAGATCATTGGCCCACCATGAAACAGATCTGGGGCCTGTCAGGAAACAAGAGATCATTGGCCCACCATGAAACAGATCTGGGGCCTGCCAGGAAACAAGAGATCAGTCTGTTTATTCCTATGATTTTATTTTATCCTCCCTTATTTTTTTGTCTTTCAACCCTTACTTAGTTTATACTAGCTTTAGGTTTATACTAGCTTTAGGAATATGCCATGATTCATTCTTTTACAAGTTGAAATCCAGGTGGTCTTTCCAAAGCCTGGTCTTACCAAGAGCTTCTTCTGTGCCAGTCCTACACTGCAAATTAGAATACATCACTTGTCATTACTAGTTCCTTGCAAAGTATCTGCACCAGCTTATAAAAATATCACTTATACACTCATTTTTTATGCTGTTCACAAAAGCAGACTGTGCACTTAACTGGAAAAACTCCCAGTGAAGCAGAGCATTGTATTTCATTTTTTTTTGTGGTCTTGGAGTTGTCACTTATTATTCCAGAGGCTTAATTTTTCATACATATTTCTTTTCTTTTCATTTCTTTCTGCCAGTGCCCTGATCTATTGCTTATTCACTTTATAATTTACTAACCACATGCATTTCTGCATGTATATATGAAGCCAGGGTATAATTATGGAATGTAGTATAGATATAAATACTAAAACACTAGGAATGCCTGCTAATATTATATCAGTTCTAGTGGCTAATATTTTGTTCTTAAGATATTATTTTAAAACAAAAAAATCCTCCTGTTGTTATTACAGAACACCGGGGCTTCTCCTGTTATTATTACAGAACACCAGGGCAATAAAGGGGTTCTAATACCAAAATACACTTTGGCTAGAAATTAAGTACTTTATGCATAGGGAATATTTTACCAGCTCAAAGATGCACCAACCCAACAAAAATGAAACCTTTCCTTGGAAAGTTGGCCCTAGAAATGAACATCTTTATAGTCATGATTAGCCTTCTTCCTTGGAACAGCATCCACACATATGCTCAGTCTGCACTTCTTAGGGGCTAGGTAAAATATGTTGAGCAGAATATCTGGTTACAACAGTATCATGCACTAGTATCTGTGTGTGAGGCTAAAGTATCATGCACTAGTATCTGTGTGTGAGGCTAAAGTATCATGCACTGTGGGACATTATTGGATATTCCCATCCCCCACATTTCAGGGCTGACTATTAATGCACTGTAGTACATACTATGGGCTGCAATAGTTTTCTACATAGCTATGCAGTGTAAAAACAAAGTAATGTCCAACGAGGCCAGTATCATGGGTATTTTATAGATATTGATTTTTAAATGGATGGTTTTAACAGAACATCCTTTTAGTTATAAGGGGTGACCTAATAACTATACGGTATGTATAAATATATTAGAGGTCAGTACAAAGATCTGTCTCACAATCTATTTA
>WMED01028622.1:0-10416 GCA_019650415.1 Pipa parva | reverse complement strand
TTGGCCCACTCATCTTTGCAGAATTGTTCTAATTCAGTTACATTAGAGGGTTTTCGAGCAGGGGCTTTTTAAATGTTTTTAATTTGTTTCCTACCCTAACCATTTTCTGTATTTTGTTAATAAAGATTGTGTGCAATAGATATCTTGCCTCTTCATCTCTTTCAAGTTTGTCTCCATCTGTTAGCACCATCTTTATCCAATTTTTATTGTTCCAACATTATATTCTGTGCTCGCATCCTCCTTACTTCCATTCATGTTCGAGGGAACCATCTTGGCCACTATGGATGTAGAATCCCTTTATACAAACATTCCACATGATGATGGTATGGCAGCATGTAGTTTCTTCCTGCAAAAAGGAAATCCACTCACAGAACCAGTTACACAGCTCATACAGTACATACTGACCCACAACTACTTTTCATTTGGCCAGGACCTCAACCTGCAGCAAATGGGTACTGCCATGGGATCTCGATTTGCTCCACAATACGCAAATCTATGGCTAAACTGGAGGAGGACTTCTTGTCATCATTAAGCCCATGGCTTACTTCCGCTATATCGATGATATAATAATAATATTAATATGGACCACCAGTTTTGAAGACCTCCTCAAATTCCATGAAAGTTACAACACTTAGGTCATTCTCAGTTCCATATTATTGCCTGATGAAGAGGCCTTAGGAGCCTCAAAAGCTTGCAATTACCATCTATTCTATTAGCCAATAAAAGGTATCATCTATACTCTCTTGTCTTTGCTTAAATCTATGGCTAACACGGTGCTACACTCTATTTTAACTAGATTATTTACCCTAAACCAGGGGTCGGCAACCTTTTGGGCTGAGGGAGCCATATACGTAAGGCTCCCTCAGCCCCTTTGAATCCGGAGCTGCTGACATCACATGCACCTCCGGATTGGCTAGCCATCCAGACTTGCAGTGACATCAGTAGCTCCTGATTGGCTAGCAACCCGGAAGCCGGTGACGTCAGTGGCTCTGGATTGGCAATCAATCCGGAAGTGCTGAGAGAGTTCTCTCTCTACCAGCGCTTGTCGGCACACTGTAACGAGTGGTGCTTGCACCGCTTGTTACAGTGAAAGAGCCAGATATGGACATTAAAAGAGCCATAGGTTGCCAACCCCTGCCCTAAACCATATGCCAGGGTTAACCCTTTACTCTGGTGTAAGAGACATAAAAACACTGGGATATTGTAACTAGATTATTTACCCTAAACCATATGCCAGGATTAACCTTTTACTCTCATGTAAGAGAGATAAAACCCTGGGATATTGTGTTTCAATATTCTAAATGGGAATCTTTACCTTTTTGGTATTACTGGGCCTTTAAACCACAGTCGGCGTTATCTGGTCTACTGGAGTTGGAATAATAAAAGTCACCCTCTAAGGTTGAGGTCAGTTATTAACAGAGTGAGGCAAACTGTGAACATGCTGATACATTCCCTCGATTTGCCCGTATTCCCTGTGTATGTTCCACACAGCCATAGCTGGTGGCCAGTTTTACATACGCAGACTGCTATCTCCCGTTAGCCAGATACACTGTTTGGGGCCCATTATTTACGCAGGATGTGAACAGACATCTGCTTCCATTTCCCTCCCGGAGATAACTGGGATGTGAGAGAGTTCCCTTAACAAGAGGCACTTCCCTTAATCAGTATGTAATGTTGTTGGCAAAGGTCAAAGGTTTCAAAAACCCCAACAAATTTCAACTTGTTTATATCCCTGGGACAGTTATTGAAACTTAAATAGATCATTTTGGCTCAAAACATTTTATAAAAACTTTTCTGATTGAACGATATGTTTCATTTCCTGTTGACGTGTCTCTACTTCCTGTCTGGACAATACTAAGTTCAGATGCAGAAAGGGCAATAATGCCACAAAATCAGCATCTGCATTAATAAATAAAAGGACTGTGGATTCCGGCTGCTTACATTTTCACAGTTAAAGGGGCCCCCGGGAACATTTATTTCCCTGTCAATTAAAATGACTACAATTCAGATATCAAGTGTTGCCTGAGACTTGATAAAGGGAGGACAAACCTCTTGAAAGCTTGTCTAATTAAACTAACTGTTAGTCCAATAAAAAAGGTATCACCAAGTATTGCAATACTCATTTTTTTTTGCATCTGTGGACTAACATGACAACTCTATCTTAACTTACATATATATATATATATATATATATATATATATATATATATATATATGTGTGTGTGGTCCTTTCTTTGTCAAATCTTAAGCAATACTCACTGTCAGTTTATTATATAGACAAGTTTCATTGAATTAAAATAAGTTGGGGTGCATGCTAAATGTGCTACTGATTTAAGCAGTCATGAAGCATGTGCTTAAACTAATTTTGATTGAGCAGTGCAGCATGTGCATTTTGTGTGTGTTTGGTTTTAAAGGAATAAGGTGGCAACTCTATGTGCAACTGATTTAAGCAGTCATGCAGCACATTTTAAGTACTTATTTTAAATCAGCACTGCAGCACGTGTATTTTATATGTGTTTGGTTTTAAAGGGATGAGGTGGCAACCCTAACTGTGACTAATGTAAGCAGCCATATTGGCTGTGAATTTACCACATTGCAGAATATGCAGAAATTGGAAAGTGGCAAATAAATTTGAATTTTGGATCCTTTACCCAACTGTTTGGACGTTCATGAATAAGCCCCTCAATATTGTATAAAAGAACAAACAACTTTTTCCGGGTCTTTACTAAGAGTGCGTATAGCCAGGGGTTAATAAGGCAATAAGAGTAAAACATAAAACAATAAATCAGCTTTTACATACATTTTCTAATAACCGCTAACGTAACAAACACCGGTGCTTTTTTCTTGCATTCTAAGAGGGATAAATTAAGTGCTATTCTTTTCCAAATGGTATAATTCTATATATAAAAGGCAGGTGAAATTTATATGGTTGGGCGCCCGTCTACGTTTGTATCTATTCAGTACGTGTTGCTTATAATGGACGGGGGGGGGGGCTTGGCTGTAGGAATCCGTTGTTCAATTATCCACATCTTGTGAGAAATCACTGGGGGTCAGACTCTCCCGGCCATGGGTCAGCGAAGCCGCACAATGCAGGATCTGTGGACTATGATTAGTACATAGTCTCCAGGAAACAAATTCAAATTAAAATATTCTGGAAAATTCCACCATTACAAGACTGTGCGCCAAACCAGGATGTAAGAGAGTAGGTGCAATGGGCCAGTGGTGATACAAGGAATAATATTATATAGACAGGGCTACCAGCATGGGTCACAAGGAGTCCGGCGACTCAGCATCCAATGAAACCCAGCCAGGCACCTGCACAATCCGATCCCTGAATTAGAAGTATTTCCGCATTTACTACCTTCCCCAGACTGAATATATAATACAGCAGTGATCAGCCAACAGACCCTACAATAACTACACGCTACTCAACCTCCACTACTGGAAATTTGAGATGTACAAACTTTTAGTGCAGTTATGCGTCTTTGCACCTTTGGATAAAGGAGGGTTTTTATTAATTTCACATATTGCTTATAAAATACCAATATTTCCCACCATGTCATACAATACAAACAACAAATAGAACAAAATCCACAATAAAAGGGTCAGAGGCCCTGGTCCTGTGTGCTAGCAATTGTGGCATTGCTAAGATCCCTTTATGAGTATTTACTAAGACTTATGTTTTTATCTAGTAATCACTGACCCTTATCTTCCACCCAGCAGCAACACACTTTGGAACACAATGATGTAGAGACTTACAGCGGCGATAGCATTTAGGAACTACAGAGCAGCAGTTTTGGTGACTACAGGGACTAGTCATTTTTGGCAAATACCATTTCTGTTTATGTCATTTCCATACTCTGCAGTAATAACCCTATAGCATTTGAGATATATGTTTAAAGGGGCACTGAAGCCTGCAAATAAAGTTTTTATTTACTGCCCCCATCTAGTTTTAAATACTAGTGTTAAAATGACGTTTATGTTACTGATTTTGTAGAATCGTCATGGCAATAGAGGAAAAAACAAGCACTTGGTGCAGAGGCTCTCAGATAATCCTAGCCCCTCCTCCTGTTACCTCTGTGCATGCTGGTACTTGTGTGTAGTAGATAAATTACTAAGCAGCTATTGACTGAGCTGGTTTAGGCTGATTTTCTCCAATTTTTCAATCTCTCAGAGCTGCCTTGTACTAAGTTTCCTGAAGAAAGTGAAAGTAAATATTAATTAGTTACAGGATGGGGATTTACGTCTCTTCCTTAATTTTTTTTTCTAATTAAGGAGACAGAACAAAAAAAATGTTTTCTCTTTTAGGCAATGACACAGAATTTGGAGAACATGCCTATACATAAGACCCCTTTATCATGCCCCTTCTCATTCCATCCGAGGAATCAAGGAGTTAAATGCCTCATGGTCTCTGCCACAGAAGCGGTGCCATTCTGCTTTTGTCATTTACGCCAGCTACAGCCCCATCTGCTAAAATACAGGCCTAGCCCAGAAGACTTCCTAGATCTCCACATACTTCTGTCCAGCAGCACCAAGGACTCTCTGTTGGCTTCATCCACAACACCTCTCTTGAGGCAGGTCCTGGGCTCTTCTGCGCTAGTCAATTGTCACCACAGACACCAGTCTCAAAGGATGGGGGTTGTTTTTCAAGACAGGAGACCTCCTTGCCCATCAATGTCCTCAAACTCAGGAGTTTTCAAAGGCCCTTTCATCTCTAGGTCAGCAGTTAAGGGGTCTCTCTCTCCACATCCAATCAGACAACCCCGCAGCAGTGGCGTACCTGAATCTTCAGAGAGGGAGGGACGTGGAGCAATCTAGCCATGAGGGGGCAGACAGTGTTCTTTCTAGGTCAAAGGCCAATTTGGAAAGACTCTGCTATGCACATTACAGGGGTGAGAACATCAAAGAAGACTTCTTCACCAGGAGTTGAAATGGTCACTAAACACAGATGTCTTTTAGAAGCTAGTACATCACTAAGGTCTCCTTGAAGTTGACATGATGGTGACCAGACACAACCAAAGGGTTCCTCAGCTCTTCTGCTGCGCCCAGGAAGCCATTTCATGTAGCCACTGATGTCATGGTAGCACCTTAGCAGTTCAGCCTAGGAAATCTATTCCCTGTTATTGCAATGCTACTAAAAAGAGTAAAGGCAGAAAGGACTCCAGTTATCCCAATAGCTCCAAGATGGCCCAGATGAGCTTGGTTCTTGGACATTCATCATGGCTACAGAGCCTCCTTTTCCACTGCTGGTCCATCAGGACCTTTTATCTCTGGGTCCTTTCGTTCACTAAGGTCTCAATCGCCTCCATTTGACGGCCTGGTGATTGAATCTCTTAATTTAGAAAAGAAGGGAATTTCCAATCAGGTTATTCCAACTATGCTCAAAGCATGTAAACTCTTCTCAGCCAGAGTTTATTATAGAGCAAGGAGGACCTACAAGTCTAGTGCTCCAGGAAGGATTTAAATGACCAGTCTTTTCACCTTTCCATTCTTCTCCTTTTCCTTCAGGGTAGATTTGACAAAGGCCTCAACATGTCCTCCTTCAGGACTCAGATCTCTGCCTTTTCAGTCCTTTACCAGAAGAATCTAATTTAACAGACATCCAGACTTTAGTTTAGGAGGCGATTAATGTTCAACCTCCCCTTTAGGTGACGAGTTCCTCCCTGGGACCTTAACTTAGTACTCAGAGCATTTCAAAGTCCTCAGTCCAAACCCCTTGAATCATCAGACCTCTTTCCTTTCATTCAAGATAGCTTTTCTCCTAATCATTGTGACCATCTTTCCATAGATTCCCCTTACCTTATATTTCATAATGACAAGGCTGTCCTTATGACTCAGCCATTCTTCCAGCCCAAGGTAGTCTTTCAAATCAATCAGGAGATTGTGGTTCCATCTATATGTCCTGACCCATCTTCAGAAAAGGAGAGATCTCTACACTGTCTGAACATTTTAAGAGCTCTTAGAACTTACCCTTCCAGGGTATCTGAGTTTCGTCACTCCAACACCCTCCTCCTCAACTTTTCTGACCCCAAGAAGGGCCAGGCTGCTTCTTCTCATACCATTGCATGGTGGATCTGGTCCGCCATCGATCAGGCTTACTCCTTTTCAAGGGCAGCCAGTTCTGCCAGGGATCTTAGCCCACTCCACCACTCTTGTCGGGGCAGACATGGTGCCTCATTTCTGCAGTTGTGCAACGCAGCAACTTGGTCATCCATTCATACCTTCACAAAATTATTATTGTTTTGATACCTTTGCCTCCTCCCAAGCCAGTTTTGGGAAGAAGTTCTTATCAACACAGTTGTTTGAAAAAGTTATGACATTTTGTGTTTTTCTCTCAGGGACATTTCCCTGATCCCCTCCTGTTAGTTTTGGCTTTGGGACTTCTCCAAAGGTCCTGCCTGTGTTCCCACGATATGATGTATATAGCTTGTATATAGCATCCGATTCAGTTTCACTTTGGAACGCTTATGCGTCTCAGACATTTTGTGAGCATTGAACTTATGTGGCATGCATATTCAAATTTCAGGTCATGATGCTATTCGAGTCATATCCGCCTGTGAACACTGAATTAATGTGACATATATATTTAAATTCTCCGGCCATGACACATTTAGCGTCATATCCGGTTGTTAATACATGCACACACACAATTATTAGAAAGTTTAAATAGCTGAGCATAACTGTGTTAGTTCCTTACACCGATGGCTCCCTGATGAAGCTGCAAAGCTAAGCGGCGAATCTGCTTCATTTTGAACATTGTTTTTTAAATGCGATTTTAAAGATATACCATTGTGAATATATTTTCATTTCTCTACAATAAATGTTAATTACAGTTTTACACTATGAGTGTTTTTTCTCATCTTTTTTTCTTTTTGTGGACTTGTGGAGATTTTAAGTTGAAACACTACCCTACATTTATTGGTTGTTGGCAGCATTCCCCTGTGACATCTTGATACCTATAAGGGAGGTTTACATTGAATAATACTTCAGTTACCATTCAAGGCATTTTTACTTAGGTGCTCTGGTAAGCACATATATTGAATTGGCTTGGATACAACACAGTTTGTTAACCAAAGAGTGTCTTTAATCAGTTTTTCACCAGCACATCATAAACTTGTATTAGCAATTTGTTTTGCCTATTATTTACCTTGGATGTTTGGGACTATCACAAAACACTCACTGTTATATCGTTTAATGCACTATATAGTGCTCCTTCCTTTTGCACTTCTTCTCCAGGTAGCACAAGCCATTTCACTATGTTGAACACCACCATTTATTGAAGAGGCTTGCATCAAGAAATGACTGTACTATCAATTTTGTGACAATATTTTTTATATATTTTACACTGAATATTGTTTATTGCGCTGTTTTCTATTAGTTTTTTTACTAATTCACCTTCAGAAAAATAAATTTGTTACTCACCATAAAACCATTTCTGCACAAATCATTGGGGGAAACAGTCCACCCCATCCCCAGGGTAGCTATCTCTTGACCTGTTTTCAGGCATCCTATCCTCCGGCTGTTAAGACTTTGGAATCATGGAATCAGTGAGGAGCCTGTGGGAGGAATACCCACAAGTATTTTACTCACTTTCATACTCATAGTTTTCTAGTGTCATGCCTGTGTCCTCCAATGATCTGACTCAGAAATGGAGTTTACGGTGAGTAAAAAAATTCAGTTTTTCTCTTTCTATATTACAAATTTTACTTGCATTAACCAAACACAATAATGTAATATCAGTGAATGATTTTAAATCCCTGTAAGCTGAGGGTGAAAAGGAAGCAGTGTAGTACAGTCGCCCCCTGCAGGTGGCAATATACCCAAATGTCCATTCCAGCGACGCAAAACAGCAGGGGTTGCAGAACAAACAGATTCGCTCTTTCCAGTTAATTACATGAAAAAATCTGCCGCATAAACAGAATGACCAAATTCCACTGCCAATTAGTTAATTTCATTAAATTTGTATTTTTTAATACTTTACATTTTTTTCTACATTTAACAGATTTAAACTATATTCAATTTGTTAAACAAAATTTTATTAACAATGGGGGAGACTGAATGGATATATTTTCATATTCAGGAAATATGTACAAACCTTTTACGAATATTTATTGCACAGGGTGAAAGACAAGAATTAAAGGGGAAGTTTATTCCAGGCTGCTGTAAATATCATAAACATAATTATATAGAGTACATGCATTCTCCAATCAGCATCCTGCATGCATCAACCAATCAGCTTCATTGACATATTGTTTAAATAACAAAATAAGCTTTTCTTTAATGATTGGCCATCTGTGTATGGTCTGACAATAGGATTACAGACCAGTAAATCCAATTTTAATTGGTTTGTTGCAGAATAAAGGGCTAACTGCCAGCTACGAACAAAGGATAGAAATGTACTAAAATAGCACAGAACATAAATATCTCAATCTACCAGAATGCATTTATGTTGGCATATTACGGGTTATATTTGGTTTTTACATAAAATGTTAACTGTGTCTTTCTTCTTGTTTCTGGCAGTTTACATGATCAGTGCCATAGATGAAACGATTTATTTTATTTATTGCTTGCTACTAAATATAATTGTAAAAAAGGCAAAAAAAAATAAAGAATTTTCTTCCTTATTGCTTCCCCAGCAGCATAACACATTGGGTACAAAGTTCCTTCCTGTACCTTGCTTTAGTTACAAACCTATTATGCATTCACCCTCGGAAATGTTTGCGTAAAGAGAAGTGTAATTACTATATTAGGGCTGCACACAATCCATATCTCAGAAAAAAATATTCTATATATATATATATATCTCAATTACCAGCAGCCCAATAGAATGCACATTTACACAGATTTCCAGCCCAAAATCCAATCCCCAGACATTCATACCCTTTCTTTAATTCTTAACCTTTCTTAGTAACCATGGGCTATATTAACGTCTCTAGCAATTCAAACCAATATGGCAAAATTATTCACAATGAGACAGGCGAAGTCTCGGAAGAACAAGAACATCAACTTCTTCAGTTTTCCGTTGTTCCATCAATTCCAACACCCACAGTCTGAGTCGCAGTCGCTGTGGATTGGGCTGGAGCCGCTTCCAGCTCAGATTCTGAGATGAAAATAACGGCGTCTCCACTAACATTAATCAGACACTGAGCCTGCAAAGGAACACAAATTCGATCACACAATTTGCTTAAGCAAATGATACAAAGTCCCGTTTACAAGGATTGTCACCAAGAAAACTAACAATGCTTTATTTACTGCCCAAATCTCGAACACAGAAACAGGACAATTGGTCAGATTATTTTGCATCTGTTTCCCTTTCTTTTATGCTAATTTTGTAGCACTAGACACAGTTTGGCCTTTAGAGTTATCAAACTGGTGAATGTAGGTTTTACAACTCAGGTCGCTGGGTACGGATCCCCCGATCTTTACCTCACCTGGTTTTTGTTGGCGTTTTCCATGAACACACACTGCTTCATGATGTAAGAAACCACCGCGTTGCCACCAAGCGCAGCTACGTGAGCGCGAACCATGGCAAATACCTCGCAGACAAACGCATGGAGAAAGCCACTGACTCCACCTTCCTAATTAAAAAAAAAGTCACTGACTCATGTTTGCTTGCTGAACCTTCTAACTGATATATCACAAAACATAAATAGAGTATCCTTGCTATATTTTTATTTATAAAGCACCACAAGGTTACGCAGTACTGTAAAATCCAACAACACAGTTATAATACAGACAAGGGAAGTGTGTAACAAAGAACAAGTGAAGTAAATTACAAGCACATATTCAAGAAAATACATCACTCTAAGTGCCAGGCCATGATTGAAACAAGAGGATAGAGGTTCCTGTCCCATAGAGCTTACAATCTAAACAAGCTTACTTATTATTTACTCATACAAGCTACAGTCGATTTCATAGTGAAACACAGAATATACAGAATATATAATATTACAACAGAGAAGCAAATTGACATTATTTCGCTCTCTCAGGGATACAATGGCCGACATAAAATCACTTTCATTATTGCCCAGGGAGCCATAATAAATAGCCTGTATGATCTATCTCATAAGAGACAATTAGTACTACTTTTCCAGGTCAGCTACAAAGTAGCCAGTGAGGCGGTTTAAAAGAGCCACTCAAACCATTTAAAAAACAAGGATCTTTTTACATTCCCCCAACTAAATTGTTTGGTATCTAGATTCTGAACAACTTTATGGACACTGGATCTGTAAAGGAATAGTCCGGCCCAATTAATAAAAAGTAATGAATGTTGTAAATGCATAATACACTTAGTCAGTCTTTTATGTGAGGAAAGGAATTAATTGTTCCATCTGAGTAGCAGTATACAGCTCCTTATGTGTTTACTTCCTGGTTAGATTCTTGCGTCACTGACACAACAGAGTCTCAGGAAGGTCA
>WMED01028621.1:0-10417 GCA_019650415.1 Pipa parva | reverse complement strand
GTAAAGTATACTGCTAATGTAAAGTATACTACTAATGTAAAGTATGGCTGCCTTTCCATCGAAAAATTCAATAGAAAAACTTGATCAAAAAGTTTTGGTCGGTAAATATCGGTTGAAAAAAAATCTCGCAATATTTGCCACAAGAAACTTCTGAGCTCTCACAGTTATAAACTCGGAAAAGCGAAATCGGGCTTTTCCAAGTATATGCATTTAGGCCTACTTGTGTGTTTATAGAGTACATGGACATCACA
Organism: Pipa parva; assembly: GCA_019650415.1. NCBI lineage: Eukaryota > Metazoa > Chordata > Amphibia > Anura > Pipidae > Pipa > Pipa parva. Next base: position 10,166 of record WMED01028621.1, on the reverse strand, counting down.
CAATAGCCCCACAGTAGAGTCATTGAATTCTTGGAACTATTAACCACCCAAGATCCAGGAAATGTGGCTACTTATCTGCTGGGTAATTACAGTTCCCACCATTATTAGTACATGGTGAAAGATGAAGTTAAGTTTCTCTCCATCTGGAGATTCTGGATACTAAAGTCCAGTCCTTTAAATACACAGGGGGGTTATTCACTGAGGTGTGAATTTGACTGTCAAATTCTCAAACAGCGGGTTCCCATAGCAAATTCATGACCGAGACAATTTCCCCATTGTAAAGTCGCGACTGCAACAATTATTCTCATTATAAAGACCTGACTGCGACAGTACATGTTTAATCAGAGTTAATGGCTTGATTTAAAATTCATATTTTATTAGACTCCAATGAAAACAAATAGGATACCAAAGGATTTATTTCAGATTGTGAAGGTTCATTGCCCTGTACACTTACACAGTATTATTATTATCTCCGGTGCTAATTAACATCCAGGGATTACAATCACAAACACATGTAGAATTATAAGACACATTTTCTATCTCTGAATTTACCACAACTGCCTTTAAAGGGAAAAAATATATATTTTCTACCTCATTATGAAATGGATATTTACTAATAGCTTTCTCAATACATTTGAAGGTCAATGCTCCTCTACAATAGTGCTTTTTGTATCTTAAGGTTAGTCAGCTCCTCCATCCCCCCTTTGATTGACAGATAATTTTGAGTTTAAGTTTGACACAGTGTTCTGCTTTGTACATAATTGTTGCAGAGACGTTCAGCCTTGAGTAGTAGTTTATCTTCTATAGGGACATATGCTGTGTGTCCCTGTGCTAATTACATTTACAGCAAGATCTAAACACTCAGCGTTCAAATGCTTTTGACAGTCACAGACTTACAGAGCTATTTGCAAGACTTTAAGGTCCATTAAGCGTTAGAATGTGTCAAATTAGCGAACTAAGCAAGCCATACTATTAATTCACATTTTTTATGAATAAGCCCCAGACTGTATCTCTTCAGGCCATCTTGGCATCCAACAGTTAGCTTTGTTCTGCATTCAAGTCCTTTTTTTCATCCTTAATATACCAAAGTAGGTCTCCTAATGTACCTGCATATTTGATATGAGAACCTGAAATCCCTTAACAAAAAATCACCAACTATGCATGGGTCTCCCTCCTGAACTCTACCACCTCTGTGGTCTCCAGGAAGGATATTTAATGCAACATCTCCATCAATCATTTTCTAACTCTGCAGTTGCATATTCCCAACAGATACTGATACCAGACTGTGGATTTTTTAAAATAAATATATGCGCTTATACACTATTTACAGGGAGCATAAAATATCAGGATTCTGTGGGTAATATTTAATAATTGATATATTCCTCTAATTTCCTATAGAATGTAAAAATGGCAGGGGGATTAAAAAGGTCAAGAGGTTATGGCTTAGAAAGGTAGAAATGTGCAATGCTGCTTTATTTATTTACAGTATCACATTAGATAGACTATACTAGTCTATAAGTAGAAGTTGCAGGGAGATGGTGCAGAGTCAAGTAGAGTATAGGTGATACCTCTTACTGGCTAACGGAATAGACGGTAAATGCAAGCTTTGGAGACTACTTAGGTCTCTTTTTTAGGCATGAAGAAGAAACCTAAGCAGTCTGGAAAGCTTGCATTTACCGTCTATTCCGTTAGCCAGTAAAAGGTATCACCTATACCATACGGAGTGCCAAAAAGGTGACGTCACTCACCAGCACGTCCCCCGAAGTGCCGGCTCTGGTGAGTGACGTCATCTCGCCTGCCTCGGGGGGAGGAGCGCGCATGCGTTAGGGGAGGAAAACTCCCCTGCAAGCGTGCACTCCTTCAGTGCAGGCCACGGATCCAGCCTGAAAACTGTCAGATCGAAGCCTGTACTGAAGGCAGGGTTAGCGATGGCTCACGTGCCAACAGAGAGAACGCTGCATGCCTTCTCTGGCACGCGTGCCATAGGTTCGCCATCCCTGACCTATATTCTACTTGTCTCTGCTCATATCTATGGCTAACGCAGTGCTACACTCTACTGCCGGGGAGATGGTGCATTACAGTTCTGATAAGTAGTTTGTTTCCGATCAAGAGTTTGGAAAGATTGTGTTATTGTTTATAAGTCATACCTACCTTTAAATTTAATCTAAAATGGGCAGTTTCCCCATCGAAACCTGCTATTTTATGTCACACTTATCTTGCATTTCCCTCTCATGCCAAGCCTGCTTCCCCTTTACTGTTTGCTTTGCTGCTTTGCTGTCCACCCCCTCTATTCTTGAGTACAGAAATTCTGTTTTATAATATATATATATATATATAAACTGGATTAAACAGCCATATCATAACAATTGCAAGAATCCGAGAAAAGAGCTTTGGGCTTTGCATTCAATTGTCATAAAATGTGTTTGCCCAGAGGCATGTATATCCCACAATCATTTGCCTCAGCGAATATCATTGACTATCCTGTTGTTATAGAACTGTGGGGTCCTTGGCGTTCCTAACAAGACAGAGATATGTTTGCACAGCTCCATAAATTATCATGCTATTTACCAAAACCATAAACGAAAACAAATGTTGTCTTGCTGTGCTGTAACCCAACTCATCTCAGATATGTCAGACATTTCGCTTACATCGCTCTATGTATTTATTCCATGAGCATTCAAATATTTTGTTACAATAACCAAAAAAGTCACTATAAAGATCTTCAGAGTTTAAAAAGAGGAAATGATTGGGTGGTAAGCATATAGTGCCCATGTCTAAGGACTCAAAGCTTGGGAGGTGGGGCAACAAGCTCTCTAATAATTTATTTTAGGAGGAAAATAATGTCTAGAAAATTACTTTTTCTTGTTCCTTTTTGTCTTTTTGTCCAAAACTGTATCTTGTATTCTAAGTATGTTCTAACCAAGTATTTCTACCTAGGCAGTAATGAGCTTGACTCCCTTGGACATATTCATCTTTTTTGTGCAAGCTAAAATGTTATGATGATGTTTTTATCTGTATGATTATAGAATATTATTTTAGAGTTATGACATCACATGTTTGGATGGATTAAAAAAAGTGAAAGACAGACTGTATAAAAAAAGAAAAATATAGTAACATACAGCTAATTACTGAGTTCTAGTTTAATATCCTTATAATATTACAATTGTGATGTTCCAAGTGTAAAAATATAGCACAATTATTTTATAAGCACGACCTCACATTTTCTTATTGTCTCTACTAGGAGTTATTCACTAAATTCTGGATTGTTGCGTATAGGTGCGAATTCACCAGATAAAGACAGTCGCAATAGGCTGCTACTGTCCCAATCGCATCTTTATAATGAGAATATTGTCACAGTCGTGACTTTATTATGGGAAAATTGTCACAATCTTAACTTTAAAAAATTGTCACGACTTTATGATGGGGAAATTGTCGCAGTTTTGCTATGGGAATCCGCTGTTTGAGAATTCGACAGTCGAATTCGAGCCTTAGTGAATAACCCCCATGTCTTAATGCTGTAATAGTCAATGTTGACTATAGAAAGCGAACATAAGACACAAGGCCACTGATTTTACAATTGCATAAAACAGTGTTAGATTAAAATAGGTTAAATGAGAACTTAAGGATGGTTAGTCAAGGGGGTGATTCTTCTCTCCAATCTCAATCTTTGCTCTAGTGCTGCCTACTGCTCTGTATTAAAGCCAATCTTCTTTTCTTCAATTTCAAGACTGTGTTCCCCTTCTCTACCTGCTTCCTCTTCAACATCGCTGATGGAGCAAGCACAGAAGCAGAATTTTGACTTAATACTGCATCAGCCCTTGCTTACATCAGTGTAGTTGAAGAGGAGGCACCCTGAAGGTGATCTCAGCCCTGGAAGTGAATATAAGATTGGCTTAACACAGAGCAGGAGGCAGTGCAGAAGAAAAGTTATTCTCCATAAAGTATATTAGCCCCTCCTCTGAAGAATAGCCACCTTAACTAACAAGCATTTAGTTCCCCTTTAAGGGTACTAACTGCCTGTGTGATGTGTTCAGCAGTAAGTGACAGAAAACAATGCATATTATTGGTGGGGGTGAAGTAATGACCTAGTGGTACATCATGGTATGGCCCAGGGGTCAGCAAAGTTAAATAAGGAGGGAGCCATTTCGCTCCCTCTTCCAGTGGTGACTATTTTTAGTGAGCCACAAAGGGGAGGAGCACACTTCTCCCAACCCCATGACCTGCCGACGGACAATCAGAAGAGGCATCGGAGGTCATGGGCGGGCTAAAGAGCCGCAAGTGGTTCATGAGCCGCACATTGCCGACTGCTGGTTTGGCCTGATTAGCATTGGGAAGAATATAATGATATATTGGTAATTTGTAGCATACAAAGAATACTTTATAAGGTTGTTATACAACCTCCACTACAGTCACACAACTGTATATACCTCCTTCTGACTTGCCTTGACCAATTTATATTGTTAATGACAGGAAGATAACTGCACACAAAACATATCTGCAAATGTATGGGAAAAGATCTGATTGCAAGAAAGGAGATTGAGGTTGTATTATTACTGGTTCATTCAGAGGTGGAAGAGAGCAAGCATGAGTAGGGAGTTGGGGCATCGATTAGTTATTTTTGTTTGGAAATGAGGAGATTGAGAAAATTAATAATAAGAGGAGAGGTCTCACCTGTAAAAGAGAGATAAGAAAAAAAAGGCAGATGTTTGCTATTTTGCAAGTTTCGATAATTTCTATGAATTTTTTTTTTATTATTATTATTACAAATTTTGGAATAAATCTGCATCGCTGAATTTTTTTTATTTTTGCAAATTTTTTTGTTTCCAACCTATTTCAGTAATTTTTGTCCCAGCAGTATTTATTTCCTATGGAACAGTTCTATACAAAGAAGATAAAGCACCGTATTAAAAAAGAATTGCCTAAAAAATTGTTGCAATTCTTGCTTTGTAAATTGCCAAATTTTGCCAAAAATATGAAAAAACTACGTTAATCAAGAGACCAGTCAAAGTTAGAAAAATGCAAAAATACAGCATCCTTAGCTCGAGGGAGTTACCTGAATATTCCTTCCATGAAACCAAAATCACAAATATAATCTATTGGTTAGACCTCCAAGTTTCCAAAGTGACCTCCAGTTCCGATAATGAAAATATGTTCTTTTTATTTTTTTTCCCAAGCTAATACCAACATCACAACAAGCCAGACGAGATTCTGGCCAGCGCTGTCAACTTTTATAATTCGCATTGGAGAATATTAGTTGTACTACTGACAGGTCATTCCAAGTTTTTCCCTTCGTCTACGTTTGACAAATGACAACCTCTAATTTCACAGCAGAGAAGTTTTATCTTGCAGAAAGTACATCATTGCTTTGAAGGTTGCTTTTATCCTCTTTAAATGTTATTTAAAAGACCAAGAGTCAACCTAAAATCACAAAGTCAGAAGAAAAAAAGCTGAGGGTCATTACATCTAATGGAGATTTTTGAGGCGTCCTAAATGTCTTCTGTAAAATATTAGTTTGCCTTTTTTTTTCCTCTGGAGGTGTAAGTTCTGTCTTCCAGTTTATTCACATTTTCACCTGTTTTGTGCCCGGAGACAAAGAGGTTTTTATCTTTTATATGTCTGCTGTTTTTAGTGGTCAGAAATGGAGTGGAATCAAAATTAGATCATAAAGTACAAGTAAATTCTACTCTCTCTTGTTTATTTGTTTGTTTTCTGCACCTTTATCTAAAAACATGGGAAATCAAATTTTCTTCTTTTGATGATCTGGCTGCTGGAGAACTGATTTGTGTGTGCATATCTCTAGGGAGAGCCTCCTGTTATCATTTAGTTGTTTGTTTCTGCGAGTTGGGAACTTTTTCACTGCATGGCTGAGTAACTGATAGATATCTTCTTAGCAGAAATTTGTGGATAATCTTTAAAGCTCCCTTAAATGAATATGCCACAATGAAAGTATTATAAGGGGCCCGTCAGGAAACCAATGATCAGTGGCCCACCAAGCTTAAAAAAATAGAGATTCTCCAGGAAACAAAATATTGTGTACCCACCCCCCAGGAAACAAGAGATTAGGAGCCTGCCAGAAAGCAAGAGATCAGGGGCCCACCAGGAAAGGACAGATCAGAAGCCCCGCAGAAACAAGAGATCAGGGACCCACCAGAAAACAAGAGATCAAGGACCTACCAGGAAAGAAGTGTCCAGGATCCCACTAAGCAGAATATTTCTTTCTTGTCTCTTAGTTGCATATGATTTAATTGCAACCTACCTCTGTTTTCATCTCCAAGCCCCCTACATTCTGTACACTACAGTCAGGAACATGCCATGATGTTGCAGTTTGAAACTTCAGAAGGGTCCATTGAGGAGTTTTCCCTGTGTCCTGGTGGGTCAGTCCTACACTGCTTTCATAGGATAAAATAGACTGTAATCATAGGACACAAAACTTAATGTCAACTGGAACAGCCTTTAAAAATGTGTGCGTTTGTGTTTAGATGAAAATGCATCTAAACAAAACAAAAGTCATTTGACTTTGACAAAAATTCTAAATGAATCACAATCCGTTTAATTTTTCAGTTCAGTATTGCTGAAAACCTTTTGTCTCATTCGAACCGGCATTAACCATTTTTCCATACAGCAGTTAGGCTATAAAGTTACAAGTGTATGCATTTTAAAAAAAGTAGAATAACAAAAATTGTATAAAAATGATCAATATTCATTTTCATCTGATTTTTGCAATCATCAATAGATTTTAGTCAAAAACCACAAAACAAATTTAAGGCAAAACAGACATTTGGTACCTTGACAAATATGCCTTATAAGTTGTATATATGTATATATACACATATATACATATGATATATGAATGAGTATTGCAATACTTGGTGATGCCTTTTTTTATTGGACTAACAGTCAGTTTAGAGAGACGAGCTTTCAAGAGTTCTGTCCTTCTTTTATCAAGTCTTTATCAATAGAGTATTGCTAGAGACTTAATAAAGGGGGTACAGATCTCTTGAAAGCTTGTCTAAACAATCTAAAATGACTGTTAGTCCAATAAAAAAGGCATCACTAAGCATTAAAACGTTTTAACAATTGTCAGTAAAGTTATCCATTCAAATATAAAATGACCCCACTTTTTATATTTTCTATCTGCAAAAATATTTTTTCTCTCTTGACATTATTATACAGTCTGGAAGTTATTACTAAAGGCAATGTAACAATGCCATGCTTCTAACTGATGTTTATGGGTGGTTCTTAGATTTCACTGTCAGTGGGAGGGATGCACATGTTTGGCTTGTCCGAGGGAGCCTGGAATTGGAGTTCCAATGTCTGGCTTTCCCCTGGGAGTCTGGGATTGGAGTGCTTGTGTCTGACCTTCCTCTGTAATCCTGGCCTTCTTCTGGGATTGTGAAAGTGGAGTAACCATGTCTGGCTTTCTCCTGGGAATCTGGGATTGGAGTGTTCATGTCTGGCCTTCCTCTGGAATTCTGAGATTAGAAAGATGACTGGGATTGGAGTGTCTTTGTCTTGCTTTCCCTTGGGAGTCTGGGGTTGGAGTTCTCGGATCTGGACTTGGGATCCTAGTATTGGAGTGATGATTGGGGCTGAAGTGTCTGTGTCTGTCTTCCTCTGGGATCATGAAATTGGAGTAACTATGTTTGACTTTCCTCTGAGAACTTAGAATTTGAATTCTTGTATCTGGACCAACCCTGAGGATTTCACTAATTTCTCTATATACAGAGTTTGTTCTGGGTGGGAACACCTTCTATTCGCTCTACCCTTCTGGTGGGAGGAGCTTGGCAAGCAGATTGAGGATATTTTATATGTAAGCTCACCTTTCATTTGAGCATTACAGATTTAATTAAAGATGGCTATCTTTGCATCCCATCATGGAGCTGTAGCTGCAGTTTGCAGTGGATCATGAAAACCACCAACAGGACCAATTCTAAATATCCTTACAATAAATTTCCAACTTAATTATTTTTTCAGTTTTTCTTTCTATTCAGTTTTATTTATTATTTCCTATGGGACAAAATTAGAATATGGCACAAATCACAAAATCAAATCTAAATTGTGACAGAATGACTCATTAAGCTGCAACAATGTGATTTAGAGATTGTCCAGTAACTGAACAGATATTCGGCAACATCCAGTCAAATGTGCTTAAGCCGACACCTTGAATTGGAGATTGGTTACAGGTTTACAACTAGAGAGATTAAATAAACGTAAATATAGTTTTCCTAGGAATGATTTTTCATTATTTCTGTGTTGACAGGTAGAAAATGTATGTGTTTATAGGCATTTAAGACAATATCAAGTTTGTCTATGGATAAAATAGGCATTTAGTTTCTTAAACCCCTTAGCAGGAGCCACATCAGGTCAGCCACCAGGTCTGAGAAGGTTAAGTGCTATTATAATAAAACAGATTTCACCAGAATGTAGATGATGCTACTGTGAATGCTTCATTACACCAGTCTACGCAGAAGCAACAAGTTACCAAACCATGGATACCGCAAATTATTCTGAATCTTTCTGTACCTTAAATATGCACATCAAGCTAAAAATAAAAAAAAAATCAACAGAAATTGAAAATGCCTTTTGCGTTGATTTGTCAATTTCAAGGACCGTAAGAAGGTGAGGTTTGGGGGGAGAGGGAGGGGTTTAACGCTATCCATTCTATCAGCGAAATGTCCTTGGAGTTTATGATCCTTCCAGTTCTGTCTGTTTGAACTAATGACAATCGGTTCAGTGAAACACAGAGAAATACAACTCCACTGAGCCAATAAATAATACTGCTTATATTACATCGTTATGAAACCCAGGCTTTCTTTATAAGGCAATGTTGCATGCTTTTTTTCTATACATTTATAGGATGACGGTTGCCAGTAAGACAGTTAACGATGCTGATTGTTGTTTACAACAAGGGTGCACCATTTATCTGCCACTTATCCTGATTTCTATGGTTTCTAAAACTTTAGAATTTAATATTTTGCACAGTGGAGGGGGTAGGACTATCCATTACTATCTAATCTCAAGTACCTAGAATTAGCAGGGAATTCTCTATGTGGAAACAGGTCAAAAAGGCGATTCAAGGACTTGACCAGAAGTACTGCTTATTGTCCACAAGCAGACAAAATCAAGATAAGACAAAATTCTTTATGGAGCATAAGGGCCTTATTTACTAAAGGATGAATTGTATAAAAGCTCTGAATTTGCATCTATTTTCCACTTCCCCATGTTTACATACTGAACAAACTCTGCAATGTGATGAATATGAGACAAATTCGGGTGACTATGATAGTAGTGTTCTTACAGAGCGCTTCCCATCACTTTGTGATTGCTTTGTGATTGCTTGCACAGGTACTTCTACTATTGACTAAGAGGAGGCGTGTGTTTAAGGAGAGAATGTGACTGGCTGAACTGCTCTGAATTCACCTGACTTTGCCACATCAGACTGGTGAATTCGGGGGCTGATGGCAGAGCTCTGCATTAGACTTCTATCAGACTGACTATGCCACACATCAGAACCACTGTCTGCTTACTTGACCAGTGTATTCGCAGTTTTATCAATCATTTATAAGTGAATTCCTGACCTATTTTGACGATGCGACTTGAATTGTAGTGAGATGAACTCGACGGGTGGATTCGCCCTTTCGTCAATAAGGCCCTTAATCTTGATGAAGGTAGACTCTGTCCCTTGAAATATACTTTTTTTTAATTTTTTTAATTTTTTTTGGTAGTGCAAAAAATATATTGATCACCATTTTATAGTGTGCTAGGGTTTGATTTGCTTGTACATGACACGGCTAGTGTAACACTATTTTAACCTCTCTTGGCATTTACATGAATCCACTTGGGGAAATTCATCCAGTTCTCACTCAGTCACCTCAAGACAGTAGGTCGCGCTTAAATTGGCAGCAGTGCCCGGACCTTTTAACCTTTAACAGTCCAACGTTCTCAATTTGGGACCATGTATTAAATAATTGATTATATTATTAATTTATTATTTAATACATGTTCCCAAATTTGGACTGTTAAAGGTTAATTATAATAATGGCACCAGAGATTCTTCTTAAATAACAGGAACTCTTTATTTACATATGCACACAGTCACATCTTAATCATGCGGAACTGGACATTAGACTTCCTAACGGATAGGAGACAAACTGTCAGATTAAACA
>WMED01028620.1:0-10417 GCA_019650415.1 Pipa parva | reverse complement strand
AATGACAAACTTCCCTTGTTCCAGCCAGCTGCTTGGCATCCTGCCCTGGGCTCTGTAATAAGACAATGGCCTGTGCCAGCTTGTGTTTGTGTGTTGGAAGAACTGACATGTTGCACTTGTAGGTATGTTATTCTCTGTATACATATGTGTGTGTGTGTATGTGTGTATATATATATATATATATATATATATATATATATATATATATATATATATATATATATATATATATATGTACTAAGCTGTCTAGTTGCCTGGTTTTTCCCCTCCCTTACCCTAAGGAGCAGTGCAATGCACACACAATGCTGTTCTACTGGTTCAGGCTGTAGGAAGCAGATTATATGAATGTCAGTTGTAAGGAACAGCTGTGTGGATGGCAGTGTAGCAGTTGCTTTGTGTTGCATTGTTCCTGGCTGTCAGCAGAGAAGTACTGATTGTCAGGTAAAGGACAAGTGGTGCAGTTTAGGGTCTGTAATACAGTATTAGTGACTTGGTGACTGGGAAGGCTATAAGTAAAGCAAGGCCATGGAACAGGATCTGTATCTACCCTTTGTTCATGTTCCTGCTGTGTCTCTCTCTCTTTACAGTGAAGAGGGATTTGCAGCGTTCAGCTCTACTGGTGCTTGTATAAGTGCCAGGAAAGCTCAGCTGTGTCTTCAGACCTACTGTCAGGCACATATTGTATTTGTAGTCAGCTATGGGGCTTTCCCATACAATAACACACATGCCAAATGCAATTTGATTGTGGTTTGCTGGGGTTTTTACTGTTTTTAAACCCTTGGTGGTTACCATGCCTTCAGCAGATGCCGTGCAAGATCCCTACGGTGAGAGAAAAAAAAAAAGATTAGTTTAATTGCTGTTTGTGTGCATGAGCCAATTCCCATTCCGCCTTACCAGGTTGCTTGTCTGAATGCTACTATGTTAAAAAAAACAGGGTTGTTTTTGATAGCAGTGACGTCATTATAGTCCCTCATGCAACTATGGATCATCCTGCAAAATTGTTCATCAGAGGACCCCTTTATATTCAACATCTAGCACCCATTCCCCCTACATTTCTTAGTCCCACTCCTTCTGTTCACCCAAATGGTTTGGTTTCTGCAAGTTGAGACATGTTTTGACCTCCTGGGATCCCATAGGATTAAAGACCCCAGCATCCCCTTTACCAGCTGCAGTCACATCAGTAGTAGATATTTTATAAAGCTGTCATCTTTTAATGTGTCGTACAGTACAGATGGCCCACAGTTCAATTCTACATGCCTATTAGTATCTTCTGTGATTATTGCTGATGTATTTGACTGGACCTGTATAAGTACATGTGTCCGGTGGGAGACTGAAGTCTGTCTCTGGTGTAAACTGACACTATTTAGACAGAGACTCAATAGCAAAATGATTGCTCCCTCTGGTGTTTCATCCTGTATAACTAATAATTGTATGCTCGCTGTATTCACAACAGCAATTTTGTAAATGATGATCTGTTTGTTGCAGATTTTTTTTCCTGAATAATAGATTTGTGACATAGACACTGTGGCGTAGACAGACTAATATATCCAGTTCTTAATTGGATTATTTTATTTATAGTTACATTCCCAGTATAGTAGGGGATAGGTGTGTGCAGAACATTACTACATAGTTACATTGTACACTGATTTGCATGTACAGTATGAGAGCGCGTTCCATTGTTTATGAGGCCCTTTTTGCGCCTGTATTTGAACATCTGTAGAGTAAATATGTGCCAAGGGAAATACAGAAACAGAATGAAAAATTTACCAAGCTGTTTGAGTTTTAATGCTAATTAATATTATATTAAAGGGTAAGTCGTGTGCTTATATTAACTTATGTAAGATAAATCTCACTTTTACACATGGGTTAAATCTTTTTCTTGAAGACTTGTGTCTGCACAGCTGTTTGCATTTTTATTAGCTGTAAGATTCAGGCTGTCTGACATGACTGGCACCAGAGTGACAGGACAAAGTGACAATTTATTTGCAGAACGGTGGACTGTGGTTTTGGGGTGTATTTCTTTTAGACGCCTGCCCAAAGTGAGGCATTGTTCCGCCAACATGGTGTACTTTGCTTCTGCAAATAAAAACACAATTACACATTCCTCTAGTGTGCAGCTTCACCCTATACTTATAGTAAAAATAGGACATTTGTAAGCTTGAGAGAACTAGGCAAATTTCTCAATGTAAATGCCAGTGTACGCAACAGTACAAACATTGTCTGTTACCTGCAAGCCTGTACATTTTTGTGTTTCCCTTTCACTGTGCTGGAAATGGAAGGTTTTATTTGTAGGTCAGTGGGGGTGGGCGACTTTACTGGCATGTGGACCTTGGAAATCAATTTTAGCATTAAAATGAGAGTTTCATTATAGAATATGGCGTCACATGTTGGGAGATGACAATTCTGTACCTTGATTTTTCCAACAACCCCCACCCAAAAAAATGAACTCCTTTGAATTCCTGCCTGCTGCAAAACTTGCAGTAGATATTAAATTGTGCTTTTTGTGAGTTATTTTTTTGATAGTGCTTTTGTTTAAAGGGAAACTATGCCATTTTTTCCCGACTTATTTTTGCCTTAAACAGACCGTAAAGTATGAGATTCTTGCATATTAAGCACTCAGACCATTGCCTTTATGCATATTTGCTGTTAGGTTTCTTGTTTCTGCATAGGAATTTGCCTTAGCCCTATGACCACACTTTAAATATAGAGTGCAATGTGCCCAATCCCTTATCCAGGGGCATTCATTTAAATGACAACCCAGTTCGTCCTGAGTCCCACTTCCAATTGTCTACAGAAAACACGCAGGTCAGCATTTTTGTGGGGCATTGGCAATAGTATGCAAACTTCTTCACATTATTTCTGCCCATTTCTAAGTCATAGGGGGCATATTTACTAAAGTCGCATTTCTCATATCGCCAGATATCGCCATAGATTTAGCGATATTGGATGATATCGCCGTAGCCCATTTATTATTATGTGGCAATAGCGCTGCTAGAGCGTTATGTGCATTTATCCCGGCGATATCAATATCTGTAGAAGCAGTGGTACCGGTTGTGTCTATGGGGATGGATATAGGTATCGATATCCATGTGTATATATCGATATCGATAAGTTACACTTAAAACATAACTCCAGACTACAAACACACTTTTCCCCTTTGAAAGTAATGGATAATGCCACCCAGAGAGTGGCAATATATTAAGCAACAGAAATAGCCAAAAAAAACAAACACTTATCTTAGTAAATAATGCAGAACAGCGTTAAATCTGGCGATATCGATACACAGAGATATCCAATGTGATAATACCTTCCAGTGCTTTGATAAATAGGCGATACTATAAATATAGCTAAATCCAGCGCTAACCAAATTTGTTTTTATAGGGATAAGCAATTCGACTTTCGTAAATGTGCCCCTATACTGTTTGTTGCAGCAACCATGTTGTTTCTCTGCCGAGGCAAGTATTAATCTGTCATTCAAATACTCTAGTGGAATACAGTGCCCCTCTAACATTGCAGAATTGGCACCATTAGACGGTAATAAAAAGCAACCTCATTTTACTTTAATAAATAAAAAAACAGCATTATTTGTTATGTATAAAAATTAGCAAAATATTTATGGAATTATGAGAATTTATTTTAAGAAAACACTGTTTAGTAATGACTGAATTAATTGCGGCTACTGATCATGCTTCTAAATATATCCCAATCATGGAATTAGGGCCATGTACGAGAGCCCTTCATTTTTAACATTTAGAGGGACAAGCAGTGATTTAACAGCTGGTTGTATCGTGCGTTTATACAATAGGTGGGGGAATATTTTGCATTCTTCCCTCTGCATGGGATTATTAATAAAAGTAAGTGCAGAGAGTATAAATATTTAATGCTTTGTGTACCACCCACCACCTCCCTGTATGAGGTTTCCCAAGGAAGGAATTACACAGTGCTCAATGATTACTGTACTTAAAGAAAGTTCTCTTTGTTATAGTGCTGAACATGTGCTTTTCTACATATCATGTGGAAAAAATGTCAGGCCAACTGGGAAAAAACCTACCCATGTGTTCCTAGCTGAGTGCATCTGTGTAAGCTTCTGTAACTGCAAACACAATATGTGTTCTGTTTGTACCCAGCTCTATGCTGATGTCATCAATCATGTTGTAAAATAAAGCATTTATTTACAGAGCCCCTTTATTAGATCATTTGCAGATGCTGCAACTATATCTTTAGCACAACAGTGTAAGGTAGTCTTTCAGCTGCCTCATGTTTGGTCCATGTAAAATAATCAGTACATTGCGGGATTAAGCAGCACTTGCGACTGATATGGGAACTGGTTTAATTGTAGTTTAAAGTAAATATACTGGATGACAGATTTCACTCTAATATATAGTTACAAATTATTATATAATACTGTGTTATTTTACAGTACCTGGTGGCACCACCCCCTGCCCTCATGCACGCAAAAAAACATAACATGTAACTAATGTGATTTCACTTTGTATGTTTCTCATTGGGATTAGTGAGATGCAATTTTAAGGGAAGCAATGTCCAATTTAAAATATCAAAATGAGCTGGTTCCATTGCATCACCATCTTGTGAAAATGCTCAAAAGTTGCAGCATGCTGAAGATGGATTGGACGAATGAAAACAGATGAAACGAGAAAATGCTTGGATGGCGGTGTCATGGGAAACAATATATATGAGGCTTATTCATCAAAGTGAGAATTCAACCGCTGAAATGAATTCTCATCACTTCTGGTCACTACACTCTGAGGGGGTTATTCACTAAAGTCCGAGTTGTTGCGTATAGGTGCGAATTCGCCAGATAAAGACAGTCGTAATAGGCTGCTACTGTCGCATCGTTATAATGAAAATATTGTCGCAGTCGCCACTTTATTATGGGAAAATTGTCGCAATGTTAACATTAAAAAATTGTCACGACTTTACAATGGGGAAATTGTAGCGGATTTACTATGGGAATCCATCGAATTTGCACCTTAGTGAATAAGCCCCTGATTCTCTACTCCTTATTCACTAAATAGACAATTTCCATAGTTAAGACGCAAATGCAACAGTAGTCATCTCTTATGAAATATAGTATGGCATTTGCCATATCACAAAGCTTGCTGAATACCCAAGTAGAAGTAGAAAATAAATGTGAATTCACACCTTTGGGCTACAATTTGGCATTTCATCAATAAGCCCCATAATGTTCTGGTACCTGACTGGCTGGAACCTACTGAGTTTCTTAGAAAGAACCACACAAAACACTGTGGTGTGAAAGATGTTTTAGGGCTTGTTTATAATGGCCACTCTGTAGGTAATAACTCCGAAACAGTAAAATTGCTGGCTACATTTTCTAGAAAAATGCCTGTTTAAATCGTGTAATTGTTATTGCTTTTCAGTAGGTGGGACTATGTAAATGACTGCGTGTGGAGTTAAAACAAAGGGAGACGGGCTGGGAAGTAATAGAATTGTTGCAACAGGTGTGAACAGCACTGCGCAGTTTACTCTAAGGCCAGGGTAACACTGGCGTATAGGTGCACGTAGTCTTTTTAAAAAAGCACGTTTTGAAAAAATGTCAAAAATACGCCATTGCAAAAACCCATTGAGAATAATGACTGTTGTGCGTACAATGCCACACTTGCGATTCATAGAGAGGAATATGCGCCGGAAAACACTTCATGACGTGGTTTTTTGAGCGTATGGAGCGCAACGGGAACAATGCAATAGGATTAGTAGCAATAGGAATTGAAAAATAGCGGTCACACCGGTAAGAAAAGCATTGCATAAGAGCTATTTATTTATATGTAAAGCACCTCGCGGAAATACACTAGGTAAATGCGATGGTGAATTTACGCAACAAGCTTTTCTTAAAAGAAAATCGAGGTGCACCATACGCCAGTGTGAACTTGGCCTAAAGTCACTTAAATAAAAAAACTAAAGAATAGCTCAATATGACTAATCGATGTGCTCTGAGACATATGTGCCCTAAAGATCAGCAAGAATATTTTTAGCAGAGTTTTCATGAGTTTATCTTTACCGTGAGAAAACAGAAATCTAATTCCTTTTGTTCTCAATAACTTCCTGTTGACCAGGATGTTGTTTGTAGCAGTATCTTGTAATGGCAATGTTTAACTGTTTGCCTTTTTTTTTCAATATTTTTTTATCCCAAAGTTTATTGGATTTTAGAGAAGTGTTTCAAGTATTTTTTTTTTTTCTTTTACCCAAATGAATACAAAATTCCCATTTGTGTAGATGTTCATTTACACTTGGGTAGATATCGCTTGACTCTGATGAGTTATGAATGGACAATGTCATTTAAGATGTTTTGTAGTAAAAAATGCTTCTCATGCAACCTTCTGGTACACTGAACAATGATGTGCAGATTCCCAGGAATGTATTCTGCTGCATCCTGTTTGGTGGAAAGATATTTTCCTTGTAGCGCTTTATCAAATGTACAAACCTCAGGTCAGGTCATGTGTGAACTTTACTAGATGCAAACTAATCTCTTGGCAGGGTATTTAAAAAAAACAAAACAAAAAAAAACTTTTTTTTTTTTTTGACATAAAAACCTAATGTTTTGACCTGGAATGTTGAAATGAGCAGATTTTTAAATGCAATTTGCTTGTAGTTGAAGGAGCGTGCTGTAGTCTCCATAGATTTATTGGATACATGTGTGAATATTGTCATGCCTGAATAGGGATTACCATATCCTATAGCATTGACTGTTGCCTGGCAGGGTTCCTGCTGTGGCTTACATAGTAACATCCAGTCACCTGACCTGAATACAGAGCAGGACGTCGGCATACAATGTAAATTCGCTCCTGGATCACGCACAACTTTAACACATCCTCAGTACTCTTTACTGGAGTCATAAAATCCCTAGATAGCTGTCTATGTGTTTGCTCTGTGATAAAACCAAGTTTCTGTTGCTATGTGTGTAGGTGTGTACAATGTTATTATTATTATTATGTAAATCACTGTGTAATATGAGTATATGTAAACCACCCGGGGCCTGTCCCTGTGAGTGTACAGTTATATTTGAGATATTTTACAATTACAAGGCATAAGGAAATAGTATGAATGGGGGAATCTGCCTATAAGGCTGGCATACAGTGCATTTGGTTGCCATAATAAAATGCTTTTCCCATACACTTACCTGTATAAGGCTGGGAACCGCTTGACAATATGGACACAGAATGCCTGTTACTAGCGGTATACAGGTAGGTGAATGGAAACCATGTTGTTTTTTATTCCTCTGTAGCCTATGAACTTACAATCTGTTTTTAAGTCTTTTGTGTTGTGAAAACTCTTGGCATAAGGATGAAGTAGTTACAATAATATATATTTTGTTTGGATAAACATGACCTCCCGTTGATAAGTAAGGCCTCTACATGTGTATTTTTATTATATCTCTATTTCATTTAGGTAATGGAAGCTTTGGGCATGGAGTAAAATCAGCGTAATATCACAAGCCGCTTTTATAGATTGTTGGATAAGCGTTGAATTAAAGAGCCGAGTACCCATTTATGACATCCCTCCCCCACCTTTGTCTGAGCCCTGATGAACATCCCTCTCTGTTCATGACTTCATTAAGTGCCACTTGGCTGACATACAATAGCTGCAGCGCTGTGAGTGACATGTGGAGGAGCTGCATTTACACATGGAAATAAGGGGTGGGTCTTTGCTTAGCAGCTAGTTCTCAGGTCTTTGCTTGTGCACGTGTGCCTGGATACCCCCAGCTCACACAGACCTTGTTACACACACATGTCAGTCTGATTAATGCATTTCCGGATAGAGTTCTGCAGCTGAGGTTGCTTGTGAGGGTGGGATGAGAGAAGGGACAGTCTGAGTCTCTAGCATGCTTGCACTGCTTGTTCTTTCATTTGTGCGCCTAACATAAAACATCATGCATGTCATTATAAAGCTAATCAGACCTCACGTTTAAAAGGAAAATATAATCTGTCTCTAGGCATGATTAATTGTACACCAGCCACCTTATTTATTTTTGGATTTGTTAACTTCAAACAGAACTGCTACATTCATGTAACTACTGATGTAAAATGAAACATCAGCCATAGTCTGTATAAAAACAGTGCCACCAAGTGGATGAATATCATGGGAGAATGGTAAATGTTACATTGGTTAACAAGCTGTAACCTTTGTAAATAGGAGCACCCTCATTGTACCGGAGCAAAAAAGCCATGTAACAGATATATTGTTTTCAATATACATGATTAATCCTTGTAATACCTCTTTCAATAAAGGGTGTGTATTTAAGGTGAGTAACAGCCATTTTACTCATCATGCATATGGGTTATTAGGCAGACATGCGGAAATACAGTACAAATCTGCAGTAAAATGATGTCACTTTTTTTTTTTCTGACCCGTATGGAAAAAGTTTTTCTATCCTTAGCCTTGTGTTTTTGTATTGTTTGTTTTTCAGAGAGTTGAAAAGAGCATTTTTCCTAGGTTATGTCAAGCAGGGGAGATTGACTAACTGCTGTTTTTAACAGAAAGTAGGGGATTTGTATAACATGGAAATATTTACACAGAATAATGTTAATGTTGCAATGTAATCTTTGATATTAAAACATTTTATGTTTGTAGCACTAATCAGAATGGTTTAGGGCGGCAGTGGTCCAATAACTTAACATTTCATCTGAGACCACTGAGTGTTAGCTAAGACGCATGCACTGTCAGGAGATGGAGCTTTGATCAACCTATTAGATCAGCGGTTCTCAACTTGTGGGTCGCGACTCCTTTGGGGGTCGAACGACATTCTCACAGGGGTCGCGAACATGCTGTGAAGCCAAAAGAAAGCGCAGGTCCCTTTATATAAGGCAGCGTTTTTCAACCTGTGAGTCGCGACTCCTTTGGGCGTGGTGATGTCGGCCTTGAACGTCACCACGTGATGCACGTATGTGATGACGTTGGGCCTGAATGTCTGCGCCGGGGGTCGCGGTCTCAACAAGGTTGAGAACCGCTGATATAAGGGTTCCTACATGGTGAAGTCGTGTACGTGATGACATTGCGCCCGAACATTATCACATGACATGCAACGCGATGACATCGGACCCAGAGGGGGTCGTGTTCTTAACAAGGTTAAGAACCGCTGTACTAGATGATCAAGACGAATTGTCACCAGTTGATATTATTGAGTCATTTATCTACAGAAGCCATAGTAGGCACAGATGCTGGGCTTCTGTAGTCTCTGGTATAGGCCCAAATTATTTGTACTGTTAGCAGGTAAAATCTTCCAAACATACAGGTGACCAATATGAGATCAGCCTAAATAGGTAGAGGTGCCATTGTCTACCTGAAGAACTGTTTCACTAGTTACATTAATGTAGAAGTCAGTGGGAGTTAATCAGACTATTATCTCGAGTCTTACAAAGTAAGGTTTGCAGCCATGAATGATAGTACTATATATAAAGATCAATAAACATCTATTTCCCTATCTGCTTGTACCATGTGTTCTAATGTAGCATTGGACAGTGAGATACCTACATTGTTCAATGTGGTGTGTATAAATATATATATATATATATATATATATATATATATATATATATATATATATATATATATACATACCGTATATAGCACAGATGACAGTTTGTACAACACCCCCATGCAATTATTTTGGATTTGTTAAGATCTGTCCTTAATGACTTGTCTTCCTTTCTATTGTTATGTTGTTGGTTTATTAATTTGCCACTTCCCACAGACTGGTGGCACCACATTTAATGTAAGCCTTGGCAGTTTGTTCGTACCTGTACAGAAATTCATATCTGTAAGGCATTAATGCTGACAGAAAAACTGTATTTCCTTTGTTTTGTATCAAAACACCTGATTTCATTTAAAAGAAAAAAAATAAAAATACTCTGCTGTTAACCGTAATATAGAAGGAATCCAGTTTTTTACATGATTTTAAAGCAGGACAGGTGTTAAAACTAACAGTTTCACAAAGAGACAGATTCTTTATTATTCTACTTAAAGGTTCCATTGTTTGCAGAAGTTTGATTATTGGAACAGAGTAGTGATTAACTTCTTCCATCTAGCCAGAAGGATCATTTATTGTTTACGCCATTATTTAGCTAAAATGAGGGTTACAAACTGTTCATAGTTTAGTCTGATGCCAAGAAAAGCCTTGCAGAGGTCCATGTCTGATCCCAAAGGCCTTGTTTTTATTGCAGTCCACCAGATCTGTAATGACTAAATATACGCAGGTGTAAACTATTTTGTTTTACATTCATTGATATCTAAGTTTAATTAAACAATGGAGAAGGTGGTATGACCTCAAATCATTAGTAAATTATTCAGGTAAATTTCTTATATATATCTATGAGCAGTACTGTGCTGTTTTTTGTTATTTAGAGAAATTATTATTATTATTATTTATTCATTCTTATATAGC
>WMED01028619.1:0-10417 GCA_019650415.1 Pipa parva | reverse complement strand
AAAAACACAAAGGCAATTGTAACCAAAATAATTCAGCAATAAACAACTGGTCTTTTTACAGAACTTTTCTACCAGTAAATTTTGGAAACTTATTTTCTTACATAGTAAAGTTGTGACTGCAACACAATAGTAAAGTTGCGACTGTGACAATATTCTCATTATAAAGAGTAGCACGCGGAGTAAAAGTAGCATTTTTCTCACCACGGATTTACTCAAGTAAAAGTAAAAGTCTTTTCACATTAAACTACTCTCACAAGTACAAGTTTTCCAAAAAGTTACTTGAGTAAATGTAACTGAGTAAATGTAACTCATTCCTACCCACCTCTGGTGCTGAGTGTGTGAATGCAGACATCTGGTTGGTTAATGCACATGGGCTACTTTCTAACTATGGCAGGTAGCTTCAGGCAACATTGGAGTATAACACACATGATGACCAACCTTTCAGTATATTAAAATGACTGGCCACTTGAAGAAATTCTGTAACCTACATGGCATGATGTTTCACTGTACTGGGCCTTGAATTGCCTGTGATTTTATTGAAGGAGTTTTCCATACATTCCGAATGCTACATACTGTGTCTTGTTTCTTTTCAGTAAACGACATAATCACAACCCAGAGGAGTGAATTGAGAGTTGTTATTCAGCACTTACACTGGGATGATTGCTATTGGAACCATCTTTTAAGCTCTTTTGTTGATTTGTTTGTTGAGTGGAATGAAGTTAAAGTGGTTGTGATTGCTAGAGGAGAAATGGATACATAAAAAAACTAGTCTCTGATCAATAAAGCACATTGATTGCTCTGTGTTTAAAAATTGCTCAGCTTGGGATATAAATATACTCTGTATCAACCACAGGCTGTATTCCAGCACTTTGTACCTTCAGCCCAGAATCACAAAGAACCTCTTTTACATCTCTCAGCACAAAATAACAATGCTAGCCTGCACTTCCAACACAGGGCTGCTGACTCACGAATAACCTCTATAACATACTGCAGGGCAGCTTTGGTCTGGAACACAGAGCTACAGCGCCAATTACTGCTGTCCCATCTCCAGGATTCTGGAACAAGTACAAGGCAGGTTAAAGGGGAACATTGCAATATTAAATAAGAATTAAAGCCTCTTGCTAAAAAGATTTGCTTTATGTTAGATTTATTAGAAAAGCCTTCTCCTAAACTGTCCTGCTAATCTGCTGCCTGCTGTTGTGGTAAGGCAGGTCTAGATACACCAGTGGGGCATGCAGTGCTTGCTATTATGATCCCAACAACATGGTTACAATTGCAATAACACTATTGCATAAGCACCTGTGGGCTGCACAGGACAGAAGGATTGACACCTCCTGACCCTAATGTAAGGATCACTGTAGTAGAGGAGTGATTTTATTTCAAGCAGCAGATAGCAGATTAAGCAGGACATCTAGTGGTAAGGCTGTCTAACAAATCTAATATAAAACAGGGTTATTTTAGCAAGAGAAGGCTTGACTTCTCATTTATGTTCTATTTGCTTTCCTTACATAGAAAACAGACTATGAGGGCATTACCAGTTTGTCTGCTAAACTATATTCTCTTCTTATTTGTACTGTGGAATTAGGAGATGTCATACTGTTTGTCAATTGCTATGAAACAGCACCCCTAGTGGGCTTAATGAATGGTGCTGTTACCCATGCTGTCTATGGAGAGAAACCTCCATTCACAAACAATATGCTAGTAGCCACATACTGTATATGCATTAGCACAAGAAATACCTGTGAGCGTGTGCACAAAGCTATTCCCTATTCACATTTTACTGGGGATTTGTTGACAAATAAATATGAGAAATTCTGTATATAATTACAGGATACATTTACAGGTGATTCAGTTACAATAAGCACATTACAACAATGTCAGTGTAGCTGTTTAACATATCCCTGTATCAAGCTTCCAACCTTTGTGCCATCAGCACGGAAATATGATCTGTTTCCAAAACTGCAAAACTGACTCAACAGAAAGATGTAAAGAGACATGTTTAACATTATTATTCTGTAATTCACAGTGTGTGTGTGCTATGCTGCAGTGACAGAGATGACTGTATGATATCAAAAGGCAAAACACAATAAAATCTCATAGATCCAATAGACTGCTGCTACATGTCTCCACCAAACCTTCTAAACAGTGCAAAGGTCTACAGTACATTACATATTGTTTAATGTTCTGCAGAGCAAAATTCTGTAACTTATTTCCCAAGGCAGTTCAACAGCTTCTCTTTCATTGCTTAAGGCCAAATATTAATTCCAGGCAAAAGTGTGGTGCTCCTATCCTGCCATCTATTGACGGAAAAGGAGAAATAAAATGTACATTTCTTTTTACTCTTTACTTTCATTCTACTGATCAGCTGCAGTTATGCTTTTGACACATCTGTCTCCAGTTATTCTTTGTGTTACCGTTAACACGTTTATTGAGTATATTTCTCTCTGGGCATGAGTGTTCCCTTATTTATATTTTCAATGACCTTTCCTTGGCACATGTTTATCTCTGTAGAGTCCACAAACCTCCCCACTGGTATATAAAGAGAACTATAGATATTGTATATTAGGAGTAGATTTTTTTGATGTCAGAAGCCATGGTTAAGGAAACTTGACATTTTCTCAGTAGATCTAGTCATAGTCATTTCATTCCATTGAGATTCTGGAGTTCAGTAAGGTATGTTGGAACTCATCACCAATTCTCTGATCTTCCAGTCTTCACTTAATATCTGTAAATTCTAATAGTTATATTCATGTAATACGGTAGTAAAAAGTACAGGCCCTGTTGGAAGAATCCTAAAAGTAACTGGTGAAGTGTTGAAAGGTAAATACACAATACAAGTAAAATAAGGAACAATACCCTTATAAAAACACACTATATCAAAGTCTTCAGTGTCAGGGATCCAGATTCATAGCTTGGTACTCTGTAGAGAACTTGACCAGACTGTCAAAGATCTCAAGGGGGGTACCATGGGACTGAGTCACCACTAGAGGCACTATAGCATACCCAGAGCCTGTTATGCCTCTGGAAGCACTAGGTGTACTAAACTTGAGACACATAGGGATACTGGTGCTAGGTAATACACCTCTGGAGGAACTAAGGTGTACTGTGAACAAAGTTCAGGTGAAGATAGGAACATGGTGGTACACCTCTGGAGGAGCTAGGCATATGGGCAGGTGCAGAAACAAGTATCTAGAAAAACACATAGACTTAGGGGAAAGTTGGTTCCTCCGTACAACAGTGGGAGTTGGCACTGGTTAACACTGAGGCACGGAGTCTAAGAAGGCCCTGATCTTCACCTTGAAACTGCTGCAAGGGAATATGACCTTTGCGGCAGGGGACCTCCCAAGTCACAGTTGACACAAGGTTGACTCTTGGCTGAAGTAAGCTGTAACAAAGCAGAGACACCACACAGCATGGGGTTGCCAGTTGAATTTCCCACCAATGAAATCATGAGTGACGTCAATGGCCAGGATTGGCCCCTCTAAACCCGGAAGTGCTGGGCTAAAGGAGAGCCCAGAGCTTACCAGCATTCAAACTGCTGGCGTTGACAATGACATCTGGGCAATCTGGGGTTTGAATCTCAAAGTCGACACATAACAGGGAGAAATATAATCCATCAGTCTTTTGAAACACCCTTTTGCATTTTAAGTCATATAGTAGTGCAGTGGTTCAGTGGTCAGCATTGATGACTTGCAGCAATGGATCTTGGGTATGATTTCACCCTGGACATCATCTGCATAGAGTTTGTATGTTCTCCCTGTATTTGCATGGGGTTTCCTCTGGGTACTCCAACTTCCTCCCACCATCCAAAACTATACTAGGTTACTTGGAGCCTGACTAATCTGACCCTACTTTATGCTTGTGTGATTGTGTAAGGAAACTAGATTGTAAGCTTTAAAGCTCTGCAGAAAATGTCCGTGCTATATAAAATAGGGACAATAAGTCAGTAATCTGTCTCTCTCTAGACATATTGGCATTTGCACACAGTTTGGATCAGGGCTGATTTTCTAAAATTTGTCATACCCCACCCCTTCCCCTCCTGAATAAACACCATGGTGGGTTTACCTGCTATGGAAGCAATTCACCAGCTGCACTGTATTGCTATAGGTAAATTGCTGGGTTACATGATCCAAAGGAAGTTCTAGAAAATTACCCCTTGTTTTGATGCACCTCAATGTTGCATCACATTTCAGGCAACTAAATAGAAATAAACATGGATTCGATGAGGTTCTTGATATGAATGACTGCACAAAAGGTAAGATTTGATGCTACTAGTTCCAACATAACCAAACTGAGGTATAACTAAACCTGCTGCCATTTCATTATTAGCCAGTTGATTCTACAAATTTCTCTGTCAGACTAAGCTCACTTTACAATGTGCCAATTGCTGTACATTTTTATTAATGAAATATGGGAGACTGGATCTTGGGTTTTAACTTTGCAATTCTTTCCAATGCGATGAGGTTTCTACTCATTGACATCTCGTGCAAACAAAATACCTTGGGATAATGTTATGGGGGTTATTTACTAAGGTGCGAATTCGACTGACAAATTTGCAAACAGCAGATTCCCATAGCAAATCCGCTACAATTTCCCCATTGTAAAGTCGCGACAATTTTTTAAAGTTTGGATTACGACAATTTTCCTAAATAAAGTCGCGACTGCAACAATATAATAATTCTAAAGACGCGACTGTGACAGTAGCAGCCTATTGTGACTGTCTTTAGCTGGCAAATTTGCACCTATACGCAACAATTCGGACTTTAGTGAATAACCCCCTCAATTGAGAGTCTGAACATTTTTTTATGTTTTCTATAGGTTTATTTAAATATTTTATGTATGGCTTAACTAAACTGATCAAGATATATTTTATACCTGTAGAAATTAGTTTGTAAAGGGGAAGTAATCACACCCTTTAAAAAAATGTTTTAATCGCATTGCTCATTGATTGTGCAGACATATATAAATGACGTGTTCCTGAGTGAAATTTCCTGTGTAGTACAAATACGTCCTGAAACTAATACAGATTAAATGTACAATGCACAGTCTTAGAATATTCTGTAGTCCATTTTATTAGTTTAGAGTTTGTGGATGTTATTTTAAGGCTGCAGTAATGTCTGAAATAATAAGGAAACTAAATAAATACTTCATTGCTGTATTTTAGTCCTTGCTTCCTCTCCGTCTCCAGTTAAACACAACTTGCATTATTTCTCTTCATACCCCTTCCTAAGCCACACAGACATCAGCATGAGTAAACTCTACACCGGCATTACCTCTATTAGCTATCATTTGTGCAATGTGTATAACAAGTACTGTATACAGCTGAGTAGTTTTGACTTTTATTAAGAAAGATAACAATACTAAAGGTCATAATTCAGACTTATTAATAGTTCTGGTTTAAGTGACGTTTTGTCCAGGGTTTATTCAAGAGAATTACAATTAAATAATGACAATATAAAATGAAAGAGTATGGCGTTTATTACTTACACGTTTGCTAAAATGCTGCTTTTTGGGTTTTATTGTTAATTCTATTGTGTGAAACTTCAGTATTGTTACCTTTTGTTATGGTTGAGAACGAGATGATTTCCATTGCTCTTTCTGATAAAGACACAGAAGTGTTGGACTGGAATGTTGGGGCCCACCAAGAAACAAGAGATTGGTGGTCCAGTAATTAAAACATTTTCATCTTGTCTCTTCTTTACCATCCTCTGTTTCATACTACATTTTTTATTTTTTCTAATAGAGAATGGAGCCAGGACCCAGAGGCCATAAGCTTCTCTTCCTCTGGATATCACCAGGTTTGCAAGTAGTATTGGTGTCCATTTAGTATACACAGAGCACCTTTTGTCTCCTAGGAGAAAGTACTAGTATAGGGAAGCCCTATTCTGAACATTCAAAGACCCCTATCACAAGGTAGGATGTCCACCTAACCCTTAGGAAGCTGCTCCTTCACCAGCAACACAAAGGTGCTGGCTCCTATACTACTAACTGACATAAACTACTGTTCCCTATAACAGAGACAATACCTCTGTCTCTAGGGACAGACTTCCAGGAACTCAGTCCTGAGACACCCACCTAAGCACACCTACCCCAGAAGTGTCTGTGATCTTCTTCTTTGATAGCTACACCTGTAGCTTTTCAGGATGACTGCTCCTATGGGAAGCCTAGAAATCTCCTTCATCCAGGTACTCTCTGTAGAGAGTATCTGTATATTCAGCTGGCTGGATTGATGGAGGAAAAAGCAACTTTCTTTAGGAACAGACCCTTATATATCCTAGGCCACATGCTAAAACTCTTAATGGAAAAAAGCAATTAAGCCTTTTTGAAGAGCACACCACACTCCAGAATTAACTCTGTATCAGGATAAAGCCATTTGGTCATATTACTGTACTTTATTGTTGGAAATATCACAGTAAATGTGCATAAGTGACAGTCTGTGTGGGTGAACATGTACCTTACTATCTGTATTCAATGACAAACTTTAAGTGTGTATTTATGAGTAATGACTCTAAATGTTCAGCTAATTATCTCTAAAACTATGAACTATGAGTACATGAATATTTCATCTGCTGGCTCCTAAGAATAAGGATGTAAATCTGCTTTTTGTGCTTCAATCCTACCATCATTTAGATTGAAAAGGGCTCAGTCTCACAAACATTTTCCATTTACAGTATAATACCTTCTGTACAGAACATGACTATGTAAATTGTGTTTATTTGCACACTACATAATATAAATATGCTCTGGTGACTTTATTTGGTGGGTGATCTTGATCAATGTGCAATTATTATTACATGCAATGTGTAGATTATTAGTTGAGCAATTAGAAAGGTAATTGAATTTAAGACTAGAAGACTAGTTAGATGCAACATGATCATCCAGATCTTTGAACCATCAGCAGTGGTCCCAAAAGCACCACAACTAATATACAAAAGATGATGTTATACAGTGACTGAACTGACATAATAATAATAATAGTAATAATAATAATATATACAGTATATAATAATAGCCCCGTCATTTATAGGCCATCTGGAAAGCAACGTACTCCTTAAATGACCCCAGAAAGAGATTAACATAATCTCCCAATTGCCTCTCAGACATGTAGACATTATATTTTAAACTCTATCAGAATCCAATGTTTTCTTATTGAAATAGCAAGGAAAAACTCGGATGCTTAAGGTAATGCAATATTATTAAACTGAGGTTAAACTTTAGATGTTACTGCATTGGCATCATTTTTTTTAAAATGTATTTTAAATATATTTCAATTGATATCAGCATATTCTGAAACAAAGTAGATGTTTCAATGAGTCATTTTTGAAAAAGGCAATTTTTATGTTTCTTGTCTTTTTTTGTGATATATTTTGTTTGATGGCTGGGTTTCTTGACCTTAAGACATTTTTCCTTATGAAATCATCATCGTTTATGTTCACATTGTTCTATTTTATTCTTATGGCTTCATACGCTCTTAGTCATATACCATCACTCTTTACTTGTGTGATTATGAAAGATGAATGGAGTTCGCAAACTGGAATGTAATTTATAAAGGACTCATTCTGGATTATATTTTTCCTGGAATCATCCATTGCCACTTCTACTGTTGACTATTCCCTGCTATATTCATATATATATATATATATATATATATATATATATACAGTATATATGTATGATAGTCACTCTGAGTATGTTTTTTACCTGTTTCTCAACCTCACTATCATACCTCTATATTATGGAAAATTATACATTTAGTTATGTTTGCTTTTAAACCATGAGTTTCTCTGTATCAAGGAGTTCTACCACCAACCCCCCTCATGACAATTATATTTATGACTACTTTCTATAATCCGTTATCTCAGTAGAATACATTCTTGCCTGTACTTAATATTGTCGTAACCTGATGAAGGGAGGAGAATAAATCTCCCGAAAGCTTGTTTATTTAAAAAGACCGTTAGTCCAATAAAAAAGGTATCACCAAATACTGCAATACATACAGTATATATAATATATAAAAATTATCCATCCCAAGAGTAAACTTTTTCCCAGCATTCCAGTTGGGAATTGTGAGTGTCTGTTCCTGTTGACACCCAAATGATTTGCTGTCATCCCTCTACTCACTTTTATTTTTCCTTTTACAGATATACCTAAGTATATTTTTAATATATCAGTTTTTACTAACAACAGGTATTCATTCTTTAATGTTTGA
This sequence comes from Pipa parva, assembly GCA_019650415.1. NCBI lineage: Eukaryota > Metazoa > Chordata > Amphibia > Anura > Pipidae > Pipa > Pipa parva. The sequence continues at coordinate 2,208 of WMED01028619.1, read as the reverse complement.
GGAGTAGAGAATCAGGGTGTAGCAACCCGAAGTGAGAATTCACTTTGACGGTTAAATTCTTACTTTAGTCAATAACCTCCCAAGAATAGTATGAGCATAAACCCTGAATGATTTATTTGTGATAATAATTTGATTTTTGGTGTCTTTACCTATTAATGCTATCACAGAAGACTGCTATTTATTCCAAAATGTCTTCGTTATGGTTCAGGTACAGCCAAGAGCATTAGACTGAGACAAAGAAGCAGAGCTAGATATAAGAGATTATTGTAGGTAGCTCCCTTATCACTTCACCATTAGGGAATTTTAATGATCTTAAAGAAAATGGGAAATATGTAAAAAAGGGGGTTGAAGACTTTGAATTTCACAAGGATATACTATATCAAACAGAAAATGTACCATTCGTTGCACAGCAGGCCAGTGTCTAGGTTCTGTAATTTTAGCATGAGATCAAGGCATGTTCCTTAATATTTTTCACCAGTTCCTTGTAAGGGTGTTTGCAAACACACTCAAACCTTAAACGTTAACTAAAGCATCATGCTGGCTGGCACTCTATAGACTAGCCTGTGTTCTGGAGCTTATTTGATGTCAGCTTAAGTTCATTGTTGGGGATATTTATAAAAGTCAAGCGTTTTTGCCCATTTAACGCTAGAAAAACAATTCTTTTACATAATGTAGTATTGCCTGTTTAAAAAAAAACCTGTTATCGTCATGTCAAAAGTCACTTTTTGATGCATTTTTTTACATGTATAAGTTGGTTTTGATCCTATATAAATCAGTGAAAACATTTATAAATTTTCCCCCTTAAAACTTGGACAGTTCTGGATTGATTGGTTTAACATAGAACAAAGAGCCTTTGGCTGCTCTTAGACCTCAGAGCAGTGAATTTGTGAATATTTATTTAAGGTTATTTCACTTTTGTTAACTTTTCAGTGAATTTAAGATATTCATTCACTTATCTATATAAATGGCTAGACTAACATGATCATTTCAGGTTAGTTGCTGCACACATTATTATGAGGAATTCTCTTTATATTACAATTGGAGAGGGATATTCTTGTGAGCGAGCAGAGAATAAAGGGTGCTTTTTGACTATACTGCAAGCAAATTTATTCAGTTTAAGGGATTTGAAAACTATTTTACACAATGTCATCCAAAGTCCATAAATCTGAGGCTTAACCACAATAAAGTAAACATACTTCAATGAAATCAGATAATGGTACAGTATGATGTAGATGTTGCTTATCATTTATCGCATGGATTCTGGACTAACACTTTATTTTAAACATTAAATAATAATAATATCTTGTGTAGCCCAAATATCAGTATTGATGTGGCGACAGGCTGGCAGCTAAAAAACAGCAGTGGCCCCAAAAGCAAATAATGGCTCATGTTTCAGGAAGTCCAGGCATCCTCCTGTGAAATAATGTCAAGTGACTGAGATGGCTGCCGAACAACAGGGGATTCTGGGTGTCAGAACACAGGAACCAGCCAGTATTCCAGCAAGCCAATAACTATTAATAAAAATATTTCTATTAAACTGGAGATAAAGTGCAGCACTTTATTACACACATGCCGGGATTTTAATGAAGACAAGAGTGATTATTTTCTTCTAAAGCGTTCAGTAGGGGTCAAATAACAAATGAATATATTGTATGAATGTCAGAGATTTACTTTGGTTCCTATTCCAAGACAAATAATATGTAAGGCAGAATGAGAAGTATGCAAGCACTAATGGCGAGAATCTAATGTATACGGAATATTAATATCATTTCTTATTAGTGGTCTTTCTTCCTACTCAGTCCTCTCTCTCTCTTATTAAATATCTTTTTGTGTGAAAAGCAGAATTGTCAGCAGGATATCCACAGCCTGTGTTAATAGAACACAAAGCTATAGAAATAACTTAAATGCCGATCATGTACAGAATGATCAATGCGTTTTGACTTTGATAAAAAAAAAAAAAATGAAATCCCCAGAAAGTGCTGAAACAAATACCGCATCTCCAATGCGGTACTCATACAAGATTAAAGATAAAGAGAAACCTAATCTTGTTTATCTCTACAAAGCATATATATATACAGTATATATATATATATATAGAGAGAGAGAGAGTGAGAGAGAGAGTGTGTGAGAGAGAGAGAGAGAGGCTGAGAGAGAGAGAGAAAGAGAGAGAGAGTGAGAGAGTGTGAGAGAGAGAGTGTGAGAGAGGGA
>WMED01028618.1:0-10417 GCA_019650415.1 Pipa parva | reverse complement strand
TTTATTGGTGTGCACTTTATAAGAGAGCTTACTCTTTTCTTTTGTGTTAAATATATACTTACAACTGCTCCATAAGTAGCACCCATATATATACAAATCTATTACTACTTGGATTGCTCACTACTGACCCTTTTTAGCTCTACTGCCTCTATATCTTCAGCCTCATCAGATGAAGAGTTTAACTTTGAAAAGTATTTGGATAACATGGAACAGGCAAAGCATTGCCGTAGGGAAAAAGATTCCACTCCCACAGCAAACAGACTGATTGTATTTCAGCAAAATTTTCCACTTGCTCTCAAAGAAGTAGAAGAGTTCAACCGATCAGTAAAACTGACTGCACATGAGGCAATTCCTTTATACCCCGAGATTGTTAGAGATGTTGCTCATGTGGTCACTGCTTTAGTGAGAGTAGAGAGTTAGTGTAGAGAGGCTGTTCTCTAGCCTTAAAATAATTCCATCAGATTTGAGGTCATCTATGAAAGAGGATCTGATGGAGGCGATACTTTTTCTCAGAACAAATTCATAGACTCCACAAATGTTATTCAGGACGTTTTTGTTGACTTACTGCAGCATTTGCAAATTTGCAAACATTGCAAATTTGTATCCAATAAATATATTTTATGTTCTATCTAAATAGCTTGATTATTGTATCATAAGGATGATAAAAAGCTTAAATTAAGTTATCTCTTAAACATGCAGCATGTATGAGGGAGTTGGAGTCGGAGTTAGGGGAAATTGAGGAGTCTGAGTCGGGGCTTTGGCTTACCGACTCCACAGCCCTGTGTGGAACTCTGTAGTTTTGGAAAGATTGCAAACTGGTTGTGTTAACTGCGATCAGTGAAGCCTTGCTGATAGCATTTTTACAACAAAAATGTCTAAATTGTTTTAAGTGATATGGTAAAATTGCTGTAGAATGACACCCAACATGTGCCTAAATCGTTTTGGATTTACCCAGATACAGACTTTTCTGAATACTAAAACAAATACGAAGAACAATTTACAAAATACATCTGACCATAATTCATCTTAGACATATGGGCGAAATTCATTCAACTCGGAAGAACCGTTTCAGCTTTTCTGAGTTTAATCAGGGAAATACCCTGAAGTTTTTCGCGGTAAGTATCGTGAGATTTGCTTCAATCGATACTTGCCATGAGAAACTTTTTCTATTGAATTTATCCATGGAAAGGGTAGCCGTACTGTATAAGCTACCTTTCCATGGATATATTCAATAGAAAAAGTTTCTCACGGCAAGTATCAATCGAAGCAAATCTCACGATACTTACCGCGAGAAACTTCAGGGTGTTCTCGCGGTTATTAAACTCGGAAAAGCGAAAACGAGCTTTACCGAGTTTAATGAATCTTAAATCAACAACATTTCTGTCCCAAAAAAATCATGTAACTAGAAGGATTATGGTTAAACATAGCTTTAGAAAATGAACATACTTTGGATTTTGGCAATTAGTTATGTGATTTCGGAGCACATGCATGTTAATGAAGGGGTGTGTGACTGAGTTATGTGAAAGCTGCAGTTTGATGCAACTTCCCCAATTAACATAAAAACTCATAGGAAGGGGTAAAAATACAGGGGTAACAGCTGCCACAGGGCCCAAAACTCTAGGGCCATGCTGCCAGCACAGTCTAAACTTTAGTATTTTTCCAGAGCGGAAAGAAAAAGAGAGAAGCAAAACTTGGTGATGTTCGAGGTGCTCCTCCACAACGATTCTCTGATGATGAGGATACAGAGAACACTGAAGGAGATGATGATGACGATGATGACGACGATGATGATGATGATGATGATGAAGAAAATGCTGCCTCGAATGAAGGGTAAAAAATAATTTTGTCAAATCAGTGATGCAGTACTTTTAGTTTAAAGCTCCATCAAAGCACAGCATTTTAGTCAAGAAGAATGACCAATAAAAAGACAGACATTTCTAATTAACTTTTATACTTTCTCTGTGGGTTGGTCTTTATCTGTCTAGGTGAAACATTTACAATTTTGAAAACAGAAACATTTCCCCGAAATTATGCACAATTCTCAAATACTGTATAATCATTCACATCTTTATTTCAGTTCTATTAAAAAAGTAAACATTAGAAATTGACTGGCCACATTTCTGGAAATCCATAAAATGAATACATTATATGCAGCACCGGTCTGGCATACCACCTTTATACAAAGTAGTTACCCAGTTACATATAGATGAACATCCCAAAAAAACAGGTAATGATGCATAAATTTTCTCCCCTCTGCAAAAAATCAATGTACTAAAAAGCTGGCAAGCAGAACTGCTATTGGAAAAATGAAAAAAAAAACACCCCCATACTGGTTGCATTGTTCTTTATAGTATAATCAAAGGGATTTGCAGAACACATAGCTGTGGCTTTCTTTCTGCTTAGAACAGATGTTACTAATAATGTGGTACAAGTTGGGGAGTGCTTTGCTTTGCAAGTCTTGCTAGCAGGAAGTAATCCAGCACTAGCTGCACATGTTCAAATCTCGGATGTACCTGTGACTCTCATGGCTACTGAAAAGGTTCTTCTGTCCAAGGAAAAGTGGCTGGAGCCTGGGACACAGGTTAAGTAGCTTAAAGGGTATGAAAAGTTTGAATAAAACATTATTTCAATTTGATATGCATACATATAGAAAGCCAACCTAAATATTAAAATGTAAAAACGATTTTGGGATCAATAGTACTTGCCTCTTGTTTAAACAGCCCTGCTCCCCCAGCCATTCTGTGTACAGACTTTTCCTGTGCAGTTTTGATAAGCTCCACCCCCTGAGTAACCTTATCTAAAAAGCCTGTTTATAACCCTGAACATGCATAGATAAGAGCTGTTGGACCGCCTGTGTGGTTGTATGTGGAGAGAGAAGTCAAGGAGAGGAGGGGGCTTTGCTTTAACCCTACACTTCCCATACAAGGAACTTGTTCACAGGGACAGTGCAGTTACAGAGGGATGTTGAGCTCTACTGATTTAAGAGATGCTTGACAATAGTTAAATGGGGCTTTCTTTATAGACAGGGTTTACATATCCTTTAATGAGTAAGTAACATGACATTAAATTATAGATTAAGCCTTTAGTTCTCTATTAAGGTGGTGTGTAGGTGGTAGTGTAAGTTACTGATATATCTTTCTTTGCTCTGCCCACTGTTGTTTCTGACACCACATATTAATGAGCCTGTAATTTTGCATGTTTTGTTTACTATGTGTCAGCATTGGTACGTTCTAGTGAATAAAATGTATTGTGTGATAGATTGTTTACCTTGCACACTTTTTATTTTGAACATCAGGGTGTCTTTAGGCTTCAAATGGTATAACTGCTATAGAGTTTTACATTCTGTATCTCGAATACCAGAAAGTTCTTATTTTTGGAATATGGATCATTTAGATCATGTGTATATATTTACATTTCCCTTTTAATATTTAGTTTCTGTGTAGGCAATGATAGTTTGTCCTTTATTTGGCAATTAAATTATTTTTCCCATCAGGTCCACTCATTCTAAATTTTGTTCTTAATCACCAGTAATACTGTTTTTTTTTTTTTAACCATCTCATTAATCTGTACATGTTTGCTTATGAGGTAAACAAAAAGTGAATGAGTTGTTGGCTGTGCATTATTCTACTTACAGAGTATTCAATGCTTTCTATTCTCTTTTGCAGATACAACCCAGCAGACTTTGAACATCTCCCGGTGATAGCTGAAATTAAAGAGCTATTCCAATATATTACCAGGTAGGAATGATATAAACACATGTGTAGATCAGTGAATTGTCTCAAAACATAATCTTCCAAATGCTTCCTCAAGACACCAATGCTAAATGCTATAAGTGCAATTCTCAAATTCTCAGACAGGTCGAGAAAGAGTTATGAGCACTTTTCAAGAAGAAAGGAAGTGTGGTTGGGAATTCTGCTATTTTTGTGACATGTTGAATTTTGTTCTTTATTTCCTTCCTCTAGATATACTCCAGAGGTCAAAGAACTGCAATATAAATTAAAGCCATTCATCCCAGACTTTATTCCTGCAGTTGGAGACATTGATGCTTTTTTAAAGGTACATTTTATTGTAATTCTTCTAAAAGTTCTTGTTTCATTTTGTTTTTAATATAGATAAAATGAAATGACATGATATGAGTCTTTGCTGAATGATTTGATACTTTTTGGAAACAATTTAAAGCAAATCATGAGCACTCCTCATGCAAGAGATCTTAAACTGTTAGTACAGAGGTCTGCAACCTTTTTGGCTGAGAGAGCCATAATAAGTGCGGCTCAGATCAGCCCCTTTTGAATTCAGCGCCAGATTGGTTAGAAACCTGGAAGCGCTGAGAGACCTATATCTCTACAGTGCCTGCCGGCATTCAACCGGCAGACTGTTTATGAGCTTGATGCAGTCATAAAAAGAGCCACATCTGGCTCACGGGCCATAGGTTGCCAACCCCTGTGTTAGTATATCCCTTCCTTATTCTTTGTGATACTCCAAAATGATACAGCCTGTTCTCTTCAGAACCTACATTTCCCAGAATAAAATTTGTAGAAACCTCTCTCCCATAACAGCAGTCAGATCAGACCCTGCATGGTAAATAACAGGTTTGATTCTTTTTTTCAGTCCTCAGAAAACCACTGGCAAAAATAAGAAAATACTTTTAGGTATCTTTCAAATATCATTAAAATTGAAAAAACAACTTTTTTCTAGCAGAGCTGCGCAGCAACGTGCTGCGGCTGCTATTACTGGCAGCCGAATGATGGGGGAATGCAGCCGCGGTCTCCTTTTGGCTGGGGGGGAGGGCGGGGGAACACTATAGGACTTACGATTGAGTCAGCAGAGTTCAGCAGCAGTGTGCTGTGGCTGCCAGTAAGCTGGCAGCCGAATGATAAGGAAATGGAGCCGGGAACACTGATTACATGCGCTCCCGGTCTCCCATTGGCTCATGTGACCGATCGGGTCACATGAGTCAACGTCATGTGCCTTAGGGCACGAGTCCACACCCCCTCCTAACCAGGACAAGCGCTCCACTTGCCCTTGTGCTGGCTGCTGGAGCACTACAGCCCCTTGACTGCCACTAGTAGAAACTACAGCATTGGCAGTTAATGGACAGAGAGGCAACGCCGTAGTTTCTATAATTGGTAGCCTTCAATGGGTTAATGCTTATTGTATTAACACCACAGCAGCAGTGTTAATGAAGGATTCAGAAATCGGTGTACCCTTTTATTTCATTTTAATTACGTATGCATTGCCACCACCCAGGTCAGAAACTTTGTGCCACCACCCATGTATCAGTCTTATTGCAAGTATTTTTTCACAGATAACAGGTTTTTATTCTGTGGCTTCTATAAGCATTTCTTGCTACTGATGTGAATATGACTGAGGGTGTCGTATAGTTTCTCCAACCCAGGGCAATTTTCAAGTTAGTAACTTTAACTTGGTACAGTAGAATCTTGCTAAAGAAACTTCTTACAATTGTAGATGCCTCTCCTAAGTGTTCCAGTTGTTTTCATACTTCATACAGTAACATCAATATTCTGCAGTTCTGTAAAATAGGTAGGCAGTTGACTGTACAATAGACAATGTTACAAAGAATGAGACAATCCTGCCCACTAGACCTCACAATTTAACTTCCACAAACTTAATAAATTTCTATTATATTTCTATTATTTGTGTTTTGTAACTTTACTACAAGTTTCTTGTATATGCTTTTTTTATCTGCTGTTTAATCGCTTTCATTAAACAGCAGATATGGAGGTAAAGAAAATAAAATGTTATTTACTGTTCCCAAAGCATCCATCACTAACACCTTACAGGACCACCACAAAATGAAAATGCCTTAAATGCATTTATTGTTATATATTCAATCTGTGCTTCTAAATATTCTAATTGTTCTTAGAAAATAAGATATTTAGCTTTAAAAACTGGGCTGTAGGGCAATGGGACCCCAAATTCCAGTCCGTGGACCCCTTGGCACGGGGCTGCATGATGGTGACGCATGCACATTATGCGGCCAGCAACACGCATTGCCCCGCCCACCTTCCCGCCAGTCCGTCAAACTTTTGCTGGATCAGGGGACCGGAAAACTGGTTGGGGACCACTGCTTTAGGGCGCACATCTGGAATATTTCTTATTTAAAGCACCATAGAAAAGAGTGGGACTGGGTGAGGTCTAATTAACAGAATAAACAGAAAACAATAAAATTTTATACTAGGCTAGTATAGTCTATGAGTGATTTGTAAGGGGAAGGGTGGGAGTTAATCACTGATACCACTGTTAGGCTCCAGCACTACTCGTGTTCTCTTCTATGTTACCAAACTCTTCACACAGCATAACAGTCACCGAGACCCTCTTCTCTTCTCGCCAAAAAGAGCAAGCACAGTAGCACTTTTTTGTGGGTTTGGTAAGTATCTGCCCCCTCACTGCAAATCACCCCTAGATTATACTTAGCCTATAATTCTCCTTCAATTCACGACAAAAATAACATTTCTCAAGTGCTGTATTGAAATAGCTGCCCTGCTAATGTCACTTGTTCTTTAATACTGTACAAATGTGTTGAAAATAATTGGGTAATATGCACTTTAAAGGGCACCTGTCACCTCAAGGCTTAACACTAATTTAGGTTGTACTAATGAAATAAATGTTTTGTAACTATATATGTATTAAATATAAATGTACCTTTATACAGTGTTTCTCTCTGTCATTTTCCCTGTTAGCCTCTCTTTTCTTTCCTGGGTCGTTTGGGCGGGGCTAATTGATGATTGACATTATAGCTCCTCCAATCAGATCCCTTAAATCACAATCTAGCAGGGAAATGATTGGAGGAGCTATAATGTCAATCATGATTTAGTCCCGACCAACTCAGCTCGGGAAAGAAAAGTCAGGCTGACGGGGAAGACGACAGAGAGAAACGCTGTATAAAAGTGCATTTAAAAAAAACAAAAAACATATATATTTACAAAAACATTTATTTCATTAATAGAACCTAAAGTAGTATTAGTTTTGAGGTGACAGGTGCACTGTAAAGATGTCCCATTATCTAAATGTGCAGTCTAATTAGTAAGCCACACCCTCACTTCAGAGCAGTGGAAGATGTAGCTCACCATCATGGAGTGCATTGGTAGATGCAGTTTTTTGTTTGGGACTAGCACTCAGGTTTGCTGTGTTTAGCAATTACTGTATCATATTAAAAAAAATATGAGCGGAGCTATTTATTCATTGCACAACCTAAAACATTGCCTGCACACAGCTATTGTTAACATACTTAATGCAATGCTCTGGAATCTGGCCATTCCTACTGTGGTTTGTCTCTCTAACTTATATTCGAGACACATTATGATAAACCACAATGAAAGAGAAATACTTTCATAAATTTTGCAATGCATTAATATATAATGAAGTTTCTCTTTTTAAATGCAGAAGTTTTACCAGTTTCTTTCATCTCTATTCATTTAGCTGTCCTATAAAGCACAGCAGTGTTGTCAAGCGCGTGATAATTCTCCGTATTATTTTAGGGGCAGTATGAATTGAAAGGAATATAAGGAGAAATGTTTTAAGTAGCATTGTCACATTGTTTATCATTAGAATAAACTCTAGTGGTAACTTGTGTAAAAAGAAAAAGAAAAGCCATTTTTTATTGTAAAAAAAGTATTCAAATCAGTTATTATGGTAAAAAAAAAGAAGCACACCAATTGGTGGAATTGCCAACACAGTCTTTAGTGTCAAAAAATGAAAATGAACTTTTTTTGCACAGTCGTCATTGCTTCTCTAACTACTAAATTGTTAATAAGGTTTCATTCATTTCTCACTTAGGGGGTAATTCAGGAACGATCGTACTTACCTTGCGATGCTTCTCACCACTTTGCCGAGTTGGGGACACGCTCCCTGATCTCCTACAAGCAGAGATCAGCGAACGCTTTAAAGGTACTTCGGCGAGGCAAGGTGACTCGAGTGGTCGCGAGGTGAGCCGAAGTACCTTTAAAGCGTTCACTGATCTCCGCTTGCAGGAGATCAGGGAGCGCGTACTCGATTCGGCGAAGTGGTGAGAAGCATCGCAAGGTAAGTACGATCATTTCTGAATTACTCACTTACTCTTCATTTTTACAATCTATAGATGTACATAAACATTAGTGGCATGGAGATGGGACATTGCAGCTGTGCTCATAAACGAGATATGAAATTTAATGATGAAATATCTCATTTTTATGTGAAGGGCTTATTTTCTCGATCTTTTTTTCGTAATTGAAAGCACAGACAAACCATCTTAAAGAAATACCAGTAAAAGGGAAAGCTATTGATATTAGCATGGCAGGATTTCCAGTGTTATGTTTGCAGTGGAATTACTGGCTGGGTTTGTGCCTTCTCTCTCTGCTGGTAGCAGCTAAATTGGCCCTTCATAAATATATATTATCTAAGGTTTCATAGAAAACAGTGGGACTAGGTGGGGATTTGTACTTATTAGATAAAACAGAACTGCAACCACAAGAATAACAAACTCAAAATAAAAGGAAATTGGAACTATAACACTATAGGTAACATGTTTACCTGTACTATGTAGAAATAACAGCCATGCCAATATGAAATCGTTTATTCTTATGGTTTTACTGGTCCTTTAAACTGAAGGAATTTAAAAAGTCTATGGTTTCATCCATAATGTGAAGTAAGTTACGTTTAGCAGGGCCAGTACTAGAAGTAAGAAACAGATGGATCCTCTTTTCAACTGAGGTGCCTTGATTACATTTTCCATTGTACTCAGAATAGCAATATAGTTGTATTTGGTCTGTCTGTATATGTTATGAATAAACTTTGGTGGTAGTTTCTCTATTTCTATTACTACTGTCATATTCTAGACCCCTCTATGCCTTAATTTCTAATAACAATAGTCCACACCCAAGCCCATTCAATCCAGCCTGTTGTTACAATTAATACCAAAATCCAGATAAGGAGGCTAGATTTCCTTGGGTCAGATGGCATTAAAGGAAACCTGTAGGCTTGTTGTGTCGAGGTGATTCTCAAGGAGGAATGGGGACGTGCTCACCAATCAGTGATTTACGATCTAGTGCTGCTCCATGTCTTCTTGTCTTAACAGGTGCCAGGATAATCTTTATTTTTTCTTCCTGTTAGTTTCACTGAATAGAGCAAGTGCAGTAGCGCAGTTTAGTGTGGGGGGGAAAAAACAAAGAAAACAAAATGTACCTTAAAATAAACATTTGTAATTTTATAGTTATTAAAAAAACTATCAAAAAAAAAAAAACAACTAATCACTAATGACTAAGATCCCATTAGCCAAGTTGGTACATCTGTTTTTTTTAAATCTTTCTTTGTTTTTTTTTCTGTTTAACACTAAACTGCCCCTTTAAGAAAAGTAAGGTTTTATTTTTCATTGTGTAATTAATGCTCATTAACTCATCATGCCGAAGAAAACTTTATTTCTATGTTCATCCTCTTAGAATTAGCAGCTTTCATATGGTGTTTGTGTCCTTTAATTTTATGTAAGTGATAGATGTCTATGAAAAAAGAGTTTTACCAATGATTAAACTGATTTAAGGATAATAAAATAAGTCAGTGCCAAAAAAAGCTTGCTGCAGGTGTCGACTTCATTCCTGGACTAAACATGGTGTCAGGTTTGTATATAAGTTCTGATATGCTAGATAACAAAACTGTATAGAGCATGTGTGGTCAGCCTCAGAATATACCTACAGAGACGTATGTTTACCCAAAATCGTAAACAACAGTTCTTCCAGATTATGGATGCACAGGAGGCAGTAGCTCTGGTGCAGAGTAAGGGGGTAATTCACTAAGGTGCGAATTTGACTGTTGAATTCACAAACCGCAGATTCCCATAGTAAATCCGCTACAATTTCCCCATTGTAAAGTCGCGACAATTTTCCCACAATAAAGTTGTGACTGTGGCAATATTCTCATCATAAAGACTCGACTGCGGAGAGTAGCAGCATATTGCAACTGTCTGGCGAATTCGCACCTATTAGGACTTTGGTGAATAACCCCCTAATTGCGTTCATTCAGCTTGCTCATCACTGACCTAGTGGTGCTTATATACAAACCTGTTCCATGGCCAGGCTAGGAAGGCCAAATGGATCAAAGCTTTTGGAATCAACAATATGTATGTATGTATTTTATTTATGAAGCACCACAAACATACGCAGAGCTATACAGTTCAGTAATAAAAATATAATACAGACATGGGAGAAGTGCATTAAACAATACAGTATAAGATCACAAGAATATGATGGTTTGCTCATGATGCCAAACTGCCTCTATCATACTCTGGTGTAGGGACTGCATTTACTCTGTGCCAGCAACAAGTAAACATCTCCACTTCCAAGCCAATGAATACATCCTGAATCAAACATAATAACCACTTGTGTTTCCTCTGTGCTTGATTACTAAGGAGTAATGTGTTTTTTATATA
>WMED01028617.1:0-10417 GCA_019650415.1 Pipa parva | reverse complement strand
TGGCGAATTCGCACCAATACGCACCAATTCGGACTTTAGTGAATAACCCCCCAAGTCTTTTTTCAATTATCAACTGCGATCAAAAGACTTTCTGGACTAAGTTTTTTTAATATCATTTAACATTTAAATAATTGAATTATTTGTTTCTTATTGTTTTTAATCACTTTTGACTCAAATATGGACTATTGTTTGACACTTTGAGCAACTGATTAATTTTATTTTTCATTCCTATTTTTATTTTATCCTTTCTGTTTACGTTATCACTATATATTAACATATTTAACACAAATTCAATTTATTCACAATTCCTTTTAGGGCGCTATACCATATTTGCATTATCAATAATAATGTTTACCCATTGAAATAAATCATTTTCGATAAATATAGTTTAGTTGACAGGGGCACACCTTTTTTCTATGAGGGTCCCTATCATTACAGATCAATATCGATATACTTTATCAATGGGAATACATTTTCAACTGTGGCTGAATGATGGGACCAACTTCAATGGGAATAATGGGTTAAAAAAGAAAATATGAGGTTCAGGATTTAATATTTTGCTGAACCCCATTGGGGGTTATTCATTAAGGTGCGAATTCGCAAACAGCGGATTCCCATAGCAATCCAATTTTTAATGTTAAGATTGCGACAATTTTCCCATAATAAAGTCACGACTGCGACAAAATTCTCATTATAAAAACTGTGACAGTAGCAGCCTATTGCGAGTGTCTTTATCTGGCGAATTCACACCTATACACAACAATTTGCACCTTAATAAATAAACCCCAATATGTGTGAAATGCTATATGGTGACTCCATCTAGTAGAGTAAGTAATTTATTGCACTAAAGAATAATGTGTATGAATATGTCATTTCTGGGTGGGATTTCAGAGTTAAATTAGACTTGTCAGGTCCACTTAAAGTGCACCTGTCAGCTCAGGATTATTACAGTTTTATAAAGTATGTGACTTTTTGTTGTAAATCAAGTAATTAGAAACCAACACTACATTAGAAATCAAACACTACAGGAACGCCCCCTAACAAGCAGGCTCTCCTCCCCAGTCTCCAAATCTCATGTGCATGTGCACTAGCATTATCAGGTTACACCGCATCATCCACTACACTGTGCACCATCCCCCACTGTGCATAATCCCCCATGCGTTACTGGCTGGGGAGGCTCAAAGCGCAAATGGTTTGAGCTCCCCAGCCTAGAGGCGTGCGATCACGTAATCGCGTCATGAAGCCAGATTACTTGTCAATCAAGTAAGCCGGCGTCATAGTACAGCCTCTCAACCCGACTCTCTGCTAAGCTTCTATCAGAAAGTCGGTTTGAGAGGCAAAGTTACCATGGGATAACTTTTAAAAGGTAAGTATTTTTTAATATAGTTAAATGACAAAGTGGTTTAGTCTAGCATGCTATGCTAGACTAAACAATGTCATTTTTTGGTGACGGGTGCACTTTAACAGACTTTTTTTAGGAAGCAGGGAGTTGTCTTAGCTGAAAAGCATTCAGCTAAGACTTTAATAAAAGAAGAAACCCCTTGCTTCTTTTCTGCTCCAAAGCCCCAACTTGCATCTCAGGTAAGGTTGGGCAGAGCTAAATGATGATTGACATTATGGTCAACCACATCTCTGCTAGATTGTGATTTAAGGGATGTGATTGGAGGAACTTTTATGTCAGTCATCCTTTTAGCCTCGCCCCAAACCAACTTGAGATTCAAGATGGACATGGGAGGAGAAAAAAAGAGGGGAGTTTGCTTCTTTTACAACAGTCTTTTAGCGCTTGCTCCAGATCACATGACCTGCCGACGTCCTATCAAAAGAAGCATCAAAGGTCATGGGAGGGGCTAAGAAGATGCGCTCAGAGCCACAACAAGGCAGTTGAAGAGCCATATGTGACTCACGAGCCGCAGTTTGCTGACTCCAGAAGTAAGACAACTCCCTGCTTCCTAAAAACAGGGTCCGCCAGCAGTAAGACAGCCCTCCCCCCTTCCAGGCGCCCCACAGAAGCTGAAGAAAATGGATGACTCACCTCCTCCAGTGTTCCAGTGATGCGCCTTCTCTAAGCGCTTCACCATACTGATGTAAGTTGAATGCGACGCGCTCCTTGGCTGCTTTGGGCCTTGTCAGCTGTATTTGTTGTGGATTCGGCAGCTGCCGGAAAGACCTGAAGCAGCCAAGGAGCGCGTCACATTCAACTTACATCAGTAAGGAGAAATGCTGAGAGCTCATCGCTGGAACACAGTAATGGCAGAAGGGATGGGAGGGGGGCAGGAGGGAGAGGCATGGTAGGAGGGCAGACATGGAGAGGCATGGTATGAGGGCAGACATGGAGAGGCATGGCAGGAGGGCAGACATGGGGAGGAATGGCAAGAGGGCAGACATGGGGAGGGATGACAAGAGGGCTGACATGGAAAGGGATGGCAAGAGGGCCGACATGGAGAGGGATGGCAGGCTTGGGGACGCATGGCAGATAGACAGACATGGGGAAGGATGGCAGGAGGGCAGACATGGGGAGGGATGGCAGGAGGGCAGGCATGGGGAGGGATGGCAGGAGAGCAGGCATGCAGGGAGGGATGAGAGAGATGCCAGGAGGGAGGGCAGGCATGGGAAAGAATGGCAAGATGGATGGCAGGGGAGGGAAGGATGGGAGAGATGGCAGCTGAGGAATGACAGGAGGGGAGGCAGGAGAGAAGTGGTATATTTTATAAAAGGGGAACTAAAGACAGAAATGAAATCAACATACTGTAAATACCTGGCACTAGATGGGAAGTCCTATCATGGGGAATGGAGCATGAATTATTTTGCTCATCAATAAATGATGCAGTATAAAGCCTTTATTGTGAATTCCTTTATTTTTATAATTTAGTTCAGGTGGCAGCATATTTAGAGTAAAGTCTCAAGAAATAATATAAGTAGGAGTCTTCGACCCAGTGGCATCTCAAAATTTTCAAATCTGGCCCAGAAGAAAAAGTAATTGAATAGGCCTGCTTTAGGGTATGTTTACTTACAATAACATTAACACAAAAAAATGAAAGTGCCTCAAATGCATTTATAGTTACTATATAAAAAATCTGTGTAACTAAAAATGCTAAATTGTGCCTATACAGCAGTGATGCCCAACCTTTTTCTGCCTGGGGGGGCCATAGAAATTTTCGACACGCTTCAAAGTCACGACTTGTAAAGTTGCGACCACTACAAAATTTTGTTTTTTTTTTACGACTGTGACAATTTTCCATAGTAAAGTCGTGACTGAGACAATGTTCTCATTACAAAGACGCGACTGTGACAGTAGCGGTCTATTGCGACTGTCTTTAGCTGGCGAATTCACACTTATATGCAACAGCTCGAACTTTGGACAAGATAGCACCGTGTCACGGGCCGGATATGGCACACAGGCCATAGGTTGGGCATCACTGCTATAAAGTATGATATTTAACTGGGCTTTCAAACACACTTCTGGAATATGTACTGTATTACATAAAGCACCACAGAAGACAATAGGACTGCATTATCAAAGATAATAACAGACAGAAAGCAATAAAATTCATGAATTCAAGTGCTGTGTTTGAATAAGCGCCATGTTGATACAAATGGGAATTTTTATTTTTCGGACGCTACTGGTCCCTTAATTTGCCCAACTTTTCATTATGATCTTTCACAGCTAAACCTACAGGAGGTTTAAGACAGACACCAAATGACAGTAATTTGGGAACAGAGAGCGGTGGGAGGCATAATAAAGGGAAATAATAAACAGGATACAGATTTCAAGTGAATAACTCCACTGATTGGAGTGAAATATGACACTTAGACGCAGATCTTAAACACTGCCCCATCTTCTAGAGTCACCAGTCTGCTACTGAGACTGTTCTTGTAAGAGACCATGCGAGTTCCAGCAGGAATCACAATGGTAAGAAAATATATAAACGGCACATTCTGGGATAAGTTTTCTCTTAATAATTATGGGGGTTATTCACTAAAGTCCGAATTGTTGCGTATAGGTGGAAATTCGCCAGATAAAGACAGTTGCAATAGGCTGCTACTGTCGCGTCTTTATAATGAGAATATTGTCACAGTCACAACTTTATTATGGGAAAATTGTCGCAATCTTAACACTAAAAAATTGTTGTGACTTTACAATGGAGAAATTGTAGCAGATTTGCTATGGGAATCCGCTGTTTGTAAATTCGACAGTCGAATTTGCACCTTAGAGAATGACCCTTATGACTCAAATACTGCTTACTACTTATTAGGCCCCAAATTTATGATAATATGGTAAATATTAACACATTAATTAAGTAATCTAAGATAATTAATCTATTGTCATTTCTTCATCTTTACAAGGTGGGTTTTTACATAACCCCTAAAACAGAATTGCTCGTACGCTATTATGCAATACTATAAAATATTGCCATTAAAAGTGTCCTAAAATCTAGTCCTGTTATCTCAGTAGAAAACTTGAGTGATGGTGTGTTTATTACCACAGCTGTTACCTGGTCTTTACTTTGATAATAAAGAAGATTTTATTTATATTTACGTTTGGATTGCCGAGGATCTGTTTTCTACATATGTTTATTTGGAGGCTCCGGTCCGCCTTCCTCTCTGTGCACCCAACATTTTACTATTAACATTTTTGCTGTCAGTAAATCTTTGCTTAGCAATCCAGCTATTACTTCTGAATTCCCTGTCTGATCCCCCGAAAAATATTCCAAGTGCGTCCAATGGAATCGCTACTGTCATACACATTGTTACACGTTCTTTGAAATAAGAAATGTCAACAAAACACAGCATACAGTATACCTAAAAACTGAATATCTTGCTTGCAGAATAGCATGTGTTCCGGCCAATGAGCAAGTTGAATGCATATAGTATTTTTGAAATGTTGATAAATCTCTGCCTGATTGTAGATTTGTCTGGGGGAAAGTTATAGCAGCGTGAAAATAACACAGGACGTAATAGCAGGGAAGCATAAAGAAAAATATGTTTGGTTTTACATAAATAATGATATATCTAAAATAATATTGTAGATTTTCATCCACTTTAAGGCGTTAACAGAGATTCTAAATGACAGGGATTTTGACAGTGAAAAAGAAAAGACTTGCTGGATTTTCCTGAGGACATGTGACTATACTTAGGAACAATTTGAAATAGCTGGTTTGACAGTAATGTAATCTGTTGGCATACTCGGGTCAGGTGGACAAACTAACTTTGTACTAAAGGTTGACAGTCTGTTATAACATGAATCTATTGTACTAAACTCTGTACTTTATTGGCCCATTCATTTACTGCCAAGAAATTCACAACCAAACTCAACACCGGTAGCGGTTCTTGATCAACTGGATCATCCTTTCATTGAATGGTTAGAACAATTTATTCTGTTCTGTTTGGCTGAAAGGTTTACTCATTCAGAAAAGTATATTGTATGTATGTATAATTTTATTTATAAAGCACCACAAATTTACACAGCGCTGTACAATTCAGCAATAAAAATACAGTAGAGACATGGGAAAAGTGCATTAAACAATACAAGTAAAATATCACAAGGATACATCACTTTAAGTGCTAAGTTGCAGTTGACACAAGAGTTTGTAGGTCCTTGTCCCGTAGAGCTTACAATCTAAGTATATTGACAAATATGATCAGTGTTCCAAAAATGGAAGGGTTCCCCTTTATCTCCTTATGGCATACACAAATGATTCCAGCCCAGCAGTGCCCACTCTCATTTTGTTGGTGCCCTAGGTGTCTGTCTATGCATATTCCTAATCCCGGTCCTCCTTGGTTGTGAACTGATAATTCACTATTTTTGCCAAACTGTTTTGCTAATTTCTATTCTGAGAAATCAACCACTGCTAAGGTGAATTCTACAGACATTGTCATGCTGGTGGAAACCCATCTAACAACTCAGAACTGTGACATTTTATGAATAATGTTTAAAGATACTGAAATATATTGACCCAGTTATTTATCAATATTATGAAATTGATACTATGTTTGTGGCTTTGATAATGTCATTTTCATTTTCCTGGTTTATGAATGATGTAAAAGTAATCAGTCACCACAAAGTGACATGTTATAATGACACTGAGCATCACATACTCATAGGGACCCATCAACAGCTATACTTATCTTAATCAATCTAACAATGCTAAATCTTCATCTCCAATTTTTACCAACAGAGGGCAGCAATGTGTTGAAAATGAACAGTGAATGGATCATGAGAATAACTATTTGTAACTTGCAGATTCCAGAGCACATTCTATACAGTCACAGACTTACATTATTCACTAAGGTGCGAAATTCACAAACAGCAGATTCCCATAGCAAATCTGCAACAATTTCCCCATTGTAAAGTTGCGCCAATTTTTTAATGTTAAGATTGCGACAATTTTCCCATAATAAAGTCGCGACTGTGACAGTATTCTCATTATAAAGATGCGACTGTGACAATAGCAGCCTATTGCGATTGTCTTTATCTGGCGAATTCTCACCTATGCGTAACTATTTGGACTTTAGCGAATAACCCCTACGGAGTGTTTGAGAAGCTCTGAATACTGTTATGTAGCTTATAATTTATGTAGCTTAATTTTAATAGGCATTCTTTAAAAAGGAATGCATCAGGGAGTAGGTTCCTTGACTATTGTTATTAATAGCTTTTATTTATAGAGCGCTATCTTATTAAACAGCACTGATCTATTGGAAGTCATATTACAATGTGATAACAGACCATGGGACAGTGAGGTCTGTAGGAATGGGGATGAGACAGATGGAATGAATATAGAGAAAACAGTGTAATGCTATACTTAACATTCTGTATTTAACCAGTAAATAGCGACATTTCATACCAGTGTAGTAAAATGAAAATGATTAGTATTTCATATCCTGTATATTGTAATATAAAAGGTTATTTATACAATATGTGTACTAAGAGATAATGTGCTAAGTGAGTGATGCCCAACCTTTTTCGGCCTGGGGGTCATATAAATTTGCAACCCGCATGTCAAAATTTAAAAGTTACAACTGCTACAATTTTACATAGTGAAGTTGTGACTTCAACAATATTCTCTTTATCTGTTCTCAAATAAAGTCTCCCCTGTACCTGTGTGCTGGCTTGTTGTGTGAGGATCACGAGGGACTGTTTGCACCTCTGCCCTCTTGTCTTTGGGGTGGAGCTCAGTATAATGTGGCTAACTGCCCACCTCCTGGAAGTCTCCTGCCACCAGAGCTCCTGGGATATGTGGTGCAGCTCTCAGTATAATGCGGCTATCTGCCCGCCTCCCGGAAGTCTCCTGCCACTGGAGCTCCGGGGATATGTGGTGCAGCGCTCAGTATAATGCGGCTATCTGCCCGCCTCCCGAAATTCTCCTGCTGCCGGAGCTCCTGAGATATGCGATTTTATTTAGGTAAAGTCGCATATCACAGGAGCTCCTGTGGCAGGAAACTTCCGGGAGGCGGGCAGATAGCAACATTATATTCAGCTCAGCACCAAAGACAAGCAGAGCCGATGTGGGCCAGATAGCAATGCTTCCCGTGCCAGATATGGCTGCCTGGCCGTAGATTGTGCACCACTGTGCTAAGTGTTATGTGGTGACTCCATCTAGTGGAATACATAATTTATTGCACTTAGAGAATGTGTATGAATATGTAATTTCTGGGTGGGATCTCAGAGGTTATAGAAGTTGCTGTTTGAGAGAGAAGTGGGTCTTTGGGCTCCAGGGCCTCCACCAGAAGGGTGGCAGGTGCCTATAAGGTAGATTAATTTAGCAATGTGTAAAGATCATTTCAGAAAGTGATAGCTAGTGCTGTGGGCTTTAGTATACTCAGGTATCTTGCATGAAACATCAGGCTCCTAGAGAAGGGTCTCAGTGGCAGGGCTTAGGGTTGCAGTTTGTTAGGTCCAGAGATAGTGGTACACATGGAGTGAGAAGCAATCAGGCTGGGCTTGTCACAGATGCTGAGCAGAGTATATGAGTATTCCCAAGAGGTGGGATTCCTGTTCACAGCCAGAAAGTGGTGAGATCTTCTCCTATTCCTTGATTGTTAATGGAGGGTAACTATGCACTACGTATTGCAGAAAAAGTAGAGGATCGCTCAATCCACAAAACCAGTATAAAGAACAAGGAGTAAGAGGCCCAATGTATCAAACAACAAACAAACGAAGGCTCCGGCACTCCGAAATAAATAAAATCATCCAAAATTTATTGTAATAAAGTTAAAATCCAAGCGTCATGGTGATAAGATAAAAGATGTATTGTACTATGTGCTATGATATAAAATTGTGGTACATCAAGTTATTAGTGTTTGTTACTGTCTGGAGTGCTGTGAACAAACTATTCCTGTTTGAATAAGAACCATCATTTAATTAAAGGTACAGGCACTACTCCTAATGGTAGTAGTGGCCTATCCCCCGATAGGGGGCCTATCAGGGGCCTATCCCGCAAGTAATTGAGTCGGGCTGTGGGCGGAAATCCAAAAGAGGATGCATGTAAGACACATCATCTATTTCAATTTGGCCAGCCCATAAGGCAGTGCTTAGGGTTAAACTGATCTGCATAGCCTCTAACCATACAAAAATAATATGAAGCTAGACACTGAGGCCCTTATTCACCAATGTGCGAAGTGAGCCGCGATGTGTACGACTCACTTCGCACATTGTGTTATGCGCATGCTGATGTCCTGTGCGCGGACATCAGCATGCGCATTAAAGGGATTCCCCTCCCGGCGAGAGCACTCGAGTCTTCTCGCCGGGAGGGGAATCCCTTTAATGCGCATGCTGATGTCCACACACAGGATATCAGCATGCGCATAACACAATGTGCGAAGTGAGTCGAACACTTCGCGGCTCATTTCGCACATTGGTGAATAAGGGCCTGAGATTAGTATCAAACTACTGAAAGTTATACCAGTTCACCTGCTATTCTATAAGTGCATATCCGTTGCAAAGAAACTCCTTCGTTTCATGTTTCAAGAATTCCTGGTGCCCAGAATTATTTGTTAATTGCTGTCCTCATATGTGTTAGCGGGAGCTCATGCCTGAGAGATTATTACACTGGTGATAAAATATAGTTCTACACACTAATTCCAACTTGACCTGAAACAGCTCTCAGCATTATTTTCCCCGCCAAATCATCAAAACCAGCAAGGGCAATTGCCATTCATCTACTCTTAGTAACCAAATTTCCTACAGGTGGAAACTGGAAGTCTCCCACGATTCCAACTTGGAACATGATTATTTATAGGTTCAAAATGAATGTTGAATATGAAAGAATTATCATCACACTCAGTTTACACCAATAGGATAGATACAAAATACATTGGAGTCTTTGGCTCAAATTTTGTATTTTCTTTTTTTTGTATTTATTCATTTTAATATAGCGTTACTATATTACACAGCGCTTTACAGCGATTCATCGTTCAGTTCAGTCCCTGCCCTGTGGAGCTCACAATCTAGTTTCCCTATTCAGTCACACACACAGATGAATGTTTTCGGATTGTGGGAGGAAACCGGAGTGTTTGGAGGAAACCCACGCAAGTGCGGGGAGAACATACAAACTCCATGCAGATGAAGTCAAGGGTGGAATTGAACCCAGGTATGATAAAAATCAAAATAAGGGTAATCAAACTACCCAGTATATAAATTTGGGGAGATATAGATCCCTTTCACGTTATAAATGATACATAGGAGCCAACAGGATTTGTGTTATCAATGTTGTTTTATTTTAGTTTTACAGTTATGGGTATAGGTTTACATACCCTTTTATTGCATTAGATTAATATTAAAGCACATGGAATATAAATGATATGGATGACATTTTCAAACAAGGACTCTCATCCTGAAAACTGGGTAATCCATAGAAATTGTACTGTGATAATTTCTGGTACTTTGATTACCTCTATAACGAACATGCTGTAAACCAGGCAGATGTTGTAAAATACTGCTTGTATGCTACTTACCTGTACTTGCAAAAAATAGATATATAATATAAATAGCTGCTTAAGGGTAAAATCTAGACATGAAAAACCAGTGCCAGTGCACCAAGAGGTAAAATTTCAGTTTAGATTTGAAGATACTGAGGGATTGCTCTAGGCGGAGGTAGAGGGGTATAGAATTCCAGAGATAAGGGGCAGCAAGAGAGAAGGGTTTAAGACGAGAAAGTGCAGTCTTAAAGAGGGGTTCATAAAGAGAATTGCCTTGTGAGAAACAAAGTTGATGGCTAGGTGTATACAGTATGGGTACACAAGGGAAGAGATGTGGGGAGGAGAAACAGAGTGAAGTGCTTTAAATGTCAAAAGTTAATAAATAATATATAATAATATTAAACTGAGAGCCATGGAGCAGATAGACAGACAGACATAGATACACAAAGATAGATAGATACAGATAGATAGATAGATAGATAAATAGATAGATAGATAGATA
>WMED01028616.1:0-10417 GCA_019650415.1 Pipa parva | reverse complement strand
TCTCTCCTTTTCTTTGTAAGTGCGCTGAGCCAGCTGCTTTCTCCCCACCTCCCGGAAGCTTCACACAACCCTGCGTGCGATAAAGACAGGATCAAGCTGCAGAGGATGAAGCGCACGCATTATCGGCCATTATCGTTATCGGGTAAGTAAAAAAAAAATCGCGATATCATTTTTTTTTCCCTATATCGCCCACCCCTAATATATATCAATCAATAAATCTGATGCTGAAGTCAGAAATTTAAAGTAACAGAAATGGCAGAACAGCGGTTGTATGCCACCCATAGTGCCCGATACAATGCAGCAGTACCCCCATATAGTGCTCTACAGTGCAGCAGGTAAAGAGGTGCAAGGCAGTGAAGCACGTGCATCAAGTTTTAAACTCCTTTTTATACCCAACCCTCTCTTTCCCCATGCTGTTCTGCTCCCCATCCCATACTGTGCTATTCTAACCCTTCCTTTCCCATATGGTGCTGCCCAAGCCCCCTTTTCCCATACTGTGCTTTCCCCATCCCATACTCTGCTGCTTACAATCATCCTTAACCCATACTGTGCTTCCCCAATCCCCCCATTTTCTAATACTGTGCTGCTTCCATCCTCCATTTCCCATACTACCCTGCTCCCATTCCATACTGTAATGCCTTCAATCCTTCCTTTCTCTAAACTTTTCTGCCTTAAGTCCCCCCTTTGTCCATACTGTGCTGCACTCCCTTTTCTCTTCCTTTGCACCATATTGCTCAGCTCCACTTCTTTTCCCTTTCCCCATACTGTGCAGCTTCTCCCTTCCCCTGCCCCATACCGTGCAGCTGTTTCCCCTCCCTTTCCCTACCCCATACTGTGCAGCTTCTCCCCCTCCCTGCCACATACTATGCAGCTGTACCCCCCTTCCCCTGCTTCATACCGTGTAGCTGCTTCCCTGTCCTTACACCCACTGCTGTAATGCTATAACAGCACTAAAGAAGTCCTTCCACAGTGCTCCCCTCTGCTGTCGCTTCCTGCACAGGAAGCTAATGAGGTTAATGCTGGGGAGCGACTGCGCTGTTATAGTGCTAAAGCAGTGTTTAAGGGTTAAGAGCCGTAGCAGCGGAAAGGAAGGGGGGGAATAACCAGCACAGTGCCTCCCTCCAGCAGCAGAGGTATGCTGCTTACCCCTGCATTGGCTCTGCATAACAGCAAGGGCTGATCTGATGGGCATGAGCCCCCAAGAGGCTATTATAATCCATCACTGAACTGGATACATGTGGGTAAGGGAAGGTAATTTTAATAATGTGCACCTGAAAACAATAAAGTTATGAGCAGGACTGGATTTTCCTACAGGCACATGCCTATAGGTGGCTCAGTCAGAAGGACATCTCACTCCTAGTCATGGACATAGGAGGGGAAATCAAGGGAAATAATTCTAATTGAAAAGTATTTAATAGTCAAATATTAATTCTGACATTTGTTATTTCACTTTGCATGAAATTATAAGTCACACTGAGCCCGTGAGCTCCTGAGATGTAAATCCGACATTGATTAAGAGGCATGAAAAAAAACGAATGTTTCCAATTTTCTATTCTGTACCATATGTTACAAATACACATTTTGTGCCCTATATACATTTACTATTTAGGGGGTTATTGACTAAAGTGAGAAATCGACTATCAAATGCTCAAACAGCAGATTTTCATAGGAAATCCACAACTGTGACAATTTTCCAATTGTAAAGTCGTGACCGCAACAATTTAAAAGTTGAGGCTGCGATAACATTTCCATAGTAAAGTCAAGACAATTTGCTCATTATAAAAATGTGATTGTGACAGTAGCTGCCTATTGTGACTGTCTTTATTGGCGAATTCACACCTTTACACAACAATTTGGACTTTAGCCAATAACCCCCTTAATGTGCTTAATCTATGCTTCTAAAAATTCTAGTTTTCTGCTTTTATTATGAATTTTAAAAAATGTTTAAGATGCTACACCTGCAGCTGATTGAACAGACGTAATGCTAAATCCAATCTGAAGCATGCAATTGTGTCCTGCATGTCAAAGGAGCTGTACCAAAATGGAACTTTATTAATAGTGATTACAATACAAATCAACTTACATTATTACCATGAGCTCAGAACTATCCAAGTTAACTTTGGTGTTAATATATTTGCATTATAAATCTTGATTATAATATGTGTTTAGTGTCATTAAACATTTGCTTTGGGGGGGGGGGGGCACTTACATATATATTTGCATATAAAGAATAATAAAATAAAACTGATAAAGTGTCTTTTCTGAAATACAAGTAATTATTTTTCCAAGAATAGAAAATATACACTAGAAGCGAAAAGTGAACTTTGGTGTTTGCATATCATTACTAGATTGATTGCTTTTTCTGAGATAAATATAGGGATAGGATTAATTAATGTACGCCTTCACAAATCCATCCTACCACTGAGCTCCCTGTTTTTATTATGCTATGAACTAGAAATCTACTCCCTGATTCCTTGTGGAGTCAAAATGATTTAAGCCTCCAGATGATGTCTGTAAGGTGCCTAACCCAGCAAAGAAATAGTTTCTGCTTAGCTCAGAGGCAGCTAACAACTAGATAAGCTATAGAGGAATTTGTGAAAAAAACATCTTTCGATGCACCTGCCTTGTGTCTTTCATTGAAGCATTGAGTTTTAGGGGGTAATTCAGGAAAGTACTAACTCACCTTGCGATGTTTTGCATCAGCTCGCCAAGACTGGTACGCGCTCCCTGGTCACCTGCACTGCAAGATCAGTGAACGCTTTAAAGGCACTTCGGCTCAGCTCGCGACTGCTCGAGTCGCCTCGCCGAGTTGAAGTACCTTTAAAGCGTTCGCTGATCTCCGAGTGCAGGGAGCATGTACCAGTCTCGGCGAGCTGATGTGAAGCATCGCAAGGTGAGTTTGCACTTTCCTAAATTACCCCCTTAGTTAGTGTGCCTGTCAGCCAGTTGCAGTAAATATCTCCCTATAAAAAGCTTCTGTCACCTGCAGCTTCCAGGTTGGGTTGCATTGCGTTGCTATCCAGTTCCCCAGTCCCTGAAATGTTGCTAGCAAGACTGGTGGGAGGGTTTAAAAATCAAATGCTGCCTCAACCTGTGTCTGTGTGTTGCAATTCCAATAATCCTGCTCTTGTGTGTTCCAGTTCCACTTCCTCTTCTTCTTGTATGTATGTATAATTTTATTTATAAAGCACCACAACTTTACACAGCGTTGTAAATTCAGCAATACAAATATAAGACAGACATGAGAAAAGTGCAATACACATTGCAAGTGAGTAACTTTCAAGCATAAAATCACTTTAAGTGACAGGTTGTGATTGACATAGGATGGAGGTCCGTTCTTATCCAGTTACCACCAGTGGGTCTGGAAACCACACTTGTGTATTTCTACTGGTTCTAGGGAGTACTTTAAAGTGATTATAATCCTGAGTTGCAGCAGAATATTGAGCAGAATTTGCAGACACACTTGCAGAATCCGGTGTACAACCTTTTTAATAGACCTTCAGTGCAGGGTACAGGAGCAACGTCTCTGGGGGTACATTCATGCTTCGTCAAGGTCTATTATAAAGGTTATACACTGGATTCTGCAATTACTGGTGCAAATTCTGCTCAGTATTCTCCTGCAACTCAGGATTACAGTTGAGTTTTGGCGTACATTCTTATGTATAATAAAAGTTCCACTTTTTTCCCTGAAGTTTTGTGGAATATCCAGAATGTCTTAGGCAAACTTGTGATGGGCTGCAGTTTTTTTTTTTTTTTTTTTTGACAGCAGTGGCTTCCTTTGTGGCACCTTGAACACTTTTCTTGTTCAACCTTTTTTCTAATAGTGGACACATAAATGTTTGCAGAGTCTCCTGTGGCTAGCCTCTTTTATAATTGACTATTGCGCTCTTCTAGTGACATAAGGAGGATTAGGACCAATTCTAGCTTCTAGACTTCAACTGTGTCTCTGATTAGTGATTTGGTAAGATTACTAGTGCAGCCAAAACACTGCTTTTAATTTGGATACCTATGGCATACACATGCTGCATTGATGGCTGTGAATTAGAGGCACGTGGCATTGGTTTACTTTATAGAAATGATGTGCGTGTTGTAGAAATAAACTGCTAAGCAACATGAATTTTTTTTGTAGATTAAACTGATCAGTTCACTCTTTGATTCCCTGGAATTTTTGTTTTCTTAAATGAGGCCCCAGTAAAAGGAAAGATCTGGTCATCAGGCTCTAAATTACTGAATAAAAAGAATGAATAGGATGGTTTACTTCACTTTGGGCACTAATAGAAAACTTCATTTTATAGGGTAGTATTTATTTCAGTATACCCCCTAGCTATTGCATCTCAGCATGACAGATGACAGACACAGTCAGAGATAGTCTGATTAACATGGCAGAAATGATAGATTCTGCTGTTTCAGTAAAAAGAAATGTATTCATTGAATTAAATGCCAAGAGTAACATTTATAGCAGAAGCTGTATTTGTGGAGGTTGCAGATATATATTTATTCCTACCCATTACACAGTTCTTTATTGGAATTTTAGTTTAGCAGTTTACGGTCTGCTTACTACAATCTTTAGACAAACCTAATTTTAATTTGTTATATTATTATCCCATCACTCCCTCTCTGAAATGCAAAAAAAAAAGTTAATTTCTCCTTTAATATTTAAAGGCAAATCTAATTTAATCTGCTGGCTGTTTCATGTGATGCTGGTAACCTCATTTATATCCCAGTGTTATATTTTGATGTATGGTTCTCCTTTGTAATTAAAGCCTTAAAATGATGGTTGCCTTGACAGCTGGTAGCCCTTAATATGGTCACTAAGAATATTTCACACTATTACACAGATTTCTTTGGTTTTATTTAGCCACAGAATTTACCTAAATGTATATATACTATTATATACTACTGTTGTAATATATTAAATACTACTCCATTTCATTAGACTTTAACATTTAAAAATGGAAAAACACTACTCCCCTTGAAAATAAATGGTCTATTTACTGCAACTATATTCCTCAACTTAACATTTGTACAGAAGGCAGATTGCTACAATGACAATTTTGATTAATGTTCTGATATTTGCTAAACCTCTTTTGAAAAAAAAAAAACACTTAATATTTTTATATGTGCAAATCTAACCTGGTTCTGTAAAGATATGTTCAGATTAGGTAATGTAAATAAATCCAGCTATCTCTCCTACAATCATCTGCAAATAAGGGGCCAGATTAATGTAATGTCCTAAAGATTAGTTGGTATTATGGTTGATTGTCATATTCATTGACATCCCAGGAATGTTCATGCGGCTCATAACGTGTTATTGCAAAGTTCTTGAAGAGTAAACTGTGGTTTTATATTATCAATCCATTGAAAATGAAAAAGAAGATAAGCTGAGTGCAATACAGTCATTTTAATACACAAAAACAATGATCTGTAAAATGATCTTCACAAAGAAAAAGAAGATTGCAGATCTTAATTTAGAAAAGATAGATTAAGGACTTGTCTAGCCTAGGACTATGCAATTGGTTTTATAAATATATATCTATTTTATAGATGGTAAAAGCATACCACTGGTGTGGTACAATTGATTCTTTGCCATACCGTCACAGAAATGGTGAGTCCATTGCTCTGCTGGTTTATAGAACAATATGCATATGGGAAACCGCACAAAATTCTATTATTTCATATTTGTTTTGCCTTTTGATATTTTAATTTCTCAATAGTTTGGCAGCATTCACATCAACCTCCAGTTATGCTTACATATTTATGTTTAGCCTTACATTAGATGATATCCTCTAATTATTTAGCATTTTAAACTTGCACAAGTCACAAGATGGTATTTTGGATATATTTAACTTTTTCCATGCATATTTCTTATTTTGTTTATGACATTTTTGCATTTTATTTCTTCACTGTTAGATGACCTCTTGCTGGTCTTAAGGTGCTTCCTGTCATGTGACATCCCGTGTACCATCAATCCATATTCCTTATAAATAATGTGCAGATCTGCTCAGTTCTTTCTATAAAGTTCATATCCACAGTCTAGTTCTGACTTCAGAATGATATCTAAAATTCATCTACATTAGTGAGTATAGCTGCATTATATATGAGATCTGAAATATATCCTAGTGAGGTCTGTGATCTGCTTTCATTACTGTTTTGAGGGAATATCTCTAAATATGGTATCTGAGTGCAATTCACACATTTCTCCAGCTCAATAAAGGATGTGTCATACAATGTAGGTTCATAGCTAGAACCTGAGTTATTCCCAGTGAAGCCTTCCCATTGGAAGTATTGCTTCCCGTGTGTGTACTGCAACTTGTCATCCAAGTATTGCTTAACATGGGAAGGAGACCACTCTGGGTATGGGCTATTCAGAGACTGTTGAATGGAAACCACCTTCTGCTCATCTGACCTGCGCTGCACAGGTTTAATTGGAGGGTGCTGCATTGTGTTCAGAGGGTATGCTTGTGATGAGGATTGATAGTGCAGATGTAGTGTAGGCAAGCACAATGAACTGCCTTTCCTGTAAAGGGATCTTTCCACTTTACCTGTCTTGTTTTTTCGAGCTCTGCGATTTTGAAACCAAACCTGTATATTAAAAAAAAAAATGTTTACATTTTCTCTGCACAAAAGCAAACTTCAAATACCTTTTTTTATACAAATTGTCAGGAAATGTATTCAACTAACTCAGGGGTCTCAAACTTGTCCGGGTAAATGGGCCAAAAAGAAAAAAAATTGAAGTTGACGGGATGCATTCAATATACTCTGCCCCAAGTCAATTTTTTTTTTAAATTTGCTTGGAAATTAAATATCTTCCATAAATGAAAATGTTAAAATCTAATGATTGGCTATTCAGTTCACTTTAAAATGTACTCAGCTAATTTAGCCTTAGCATTATCAATAGCCTGCAATACTGTATATGTATAAACAACAGGGTTGATGTTGCATCAGCATAGACTGCAAACTACATAAGCTAAGTCAAGCAATATGACACCTTTCACTCAAGTACTTACGATTATGCAAACAGGCAACAGAAGAACAGCATGTATATATGTGTTTAGAGTTCACTTTCAATAAATAACAAAACACAATGTCAGATATGTTTGCATTGTTTGACACAATTAGGATTGTTCCTTTTTTAAAATTACTATTACAGTAACCTTTACCTGAACTTTAGATTCTGGGAGATGGATAATTCTGGCCAGTTGTTCCCTTGTGCTAATGTCTGGATAAGGAAGCATAGCAAACACTCTCTCCAGTTCTGACTGTTGCCATTTGCTGTACAAAGTCCTCTTGCGCTTTCTCTGCCCAGGAAAAATCCCATTCAGCCTTGATGTGGCTTCTTCTGGCTTAATCACAACGTCTGTTCAAAGACACAAGTGGGGAGCTAAGTGATCACAATGCTGATGTTGGCATTCACAAGTACTACACCATTCCTGGATTGGTGAAATCATATTTTTTCCTATATTGCTAAATTTATAGAACAAGACTGAGGGGATTATTGACTAAAGTTCGAATTGTTGCGTAAATAATTTGCAACTTCCCCATATTCGGGTATTCATCAAACTCGATGTGGCAAATTCACCAGCTAACAACAGTCGCACACTACACAATGGGCTGGTACTGTCGCAGCCGCAACTTCACTATGGGAATATTGTTGCGGTCATGGATTTGCTATAGGAATCCTCTGTTTAGTCAATAAGGAGTAGAGAATCAGAGCATAACAGCCCCAAGTGATGAGAATTCACTTCAACAATCGAATTCTCATTTTTAGCAATAACCCCTTCAAAAGCTTTATAACTACCTTAGGTACTTCTCTAGGTATTGCTCAACATTCCCCACCTGCATAGTTAAGAATTGGGATCCTGGGAGTTGTAGTTTTACACAGCAGAGGGGGAAACAGGTAAGCTTTCAAAATCCCTAGCAAAGTGGCATGCTATTGAGATAAGAGGATTCCATGTATTTAAAACAGTTCAATTTCAAAGTACATGGCAAACTCTGCTGTTTGGTGCACATGAAGCTGATGGAATAGATATAAAGCAAACTTCAATCAGATTTGACCAAATGGACCCAATTTACAGGCATATAATATAATCCTTTTAAATTACAATGGAAATGTATAAATATATTATCAATATACATAATTTTGCAATGTTACTGCTATCAAAGTTAATGTCAGTGTTCATGTACAGGCAATATGATAATGAGATTCCAATCTATATTGTATGGGGGGCTGGCTGCCTCTTATAGTTCTACATTCCATATGTCATGCCAGTGACTAATATGATAATTGTGCATACATTCTTTTTCCAAATGTAACTAATATAATTATTATCCTAAAATCCTCTTTTTTTTAAATAATCCTTTTTTACTTCTAATTTATCTCTTTCTTGTGTTAATATAAAAAGAAAGGCATCCCTTATACAAGCATGAAACTACTTTTTCACCAGTAAAGTACATATTTTTTTAGTCTACCTAATTTAATCCAATTTACTTGATTCATATACATTGTTTTAAATAAAACTAGTTTTTTTTTCTTACAGTTAACCCCATTTAACTTCTTTATAATCAACCTTCTGTTATTTCCTAATAAATCCTAGGACTTGCTTTAATAGACAGGGAAATAAGTAGCTGTACGGGTATTAAAAAGGTAAAATACAGCATATTGGAAATCTGTAACTAAACAAAAGGAGAAAAACAAAGGTGGGAGAAAAAACTTGTAAAACTAGCACAAAATATTTAGTAATGGCAGTAGAAGGGGCATTATACAAATTAATAACATTATAGTATAATATTTTCAGTAGGACATATAATTTGAGGCATATTTACTTGAGACCTATTTGACCAAATCGATTGATTTTATCCCATTTCACTGTCAGTTTTTGTTTCCCTGTACTTTTCAATTCCTCTGATATACAAAGGATCAGTGAAAATGATGAAATAAATCATTAACAAGGGCACACTTTGCAATTCTTTTCTATGAGACTTTGTTCCATTACAGATCGATATCGATGCCTCTTTTCGATGGGAAAATATTTTTGACTAAATGACAGGACCAACTCCATAGGGAATATTGAGTTTACACCAGCCTGAGGGTGGAGAATTCTGTTAGGAGATAAAATGGTTTTTGAACAGTTTAGTACATACAAGAAAACAGGGATATCGTTAAATATAGGCTGTTTCTCCTGCATTTACAAGTCAAAAAGCCTGTTTGACTTAAGTAAATGCCCCTCCATATTATTCTCCACACTTTCCAAATTTCGATGCACATGTGTGTTGTGGGAAGCAATGACTACTTATCAATCACTGCTCTGTATTACCTTAGTAGATTTATAGCAGGCTGACTCTAAAGCAATGAAAGCTCCATCTACTCCTCTCCAAATCACCCCCTGTCCCATTCTCATACCTGCCCTTGACATTTTTTCTTGGCTGGTCCAACTTGGTACTGAGGCTGCCAATTCCTGGGCTAGGAGATAATCCAATTCCAAATGATTTTCCATGTGGAAGTGCAATGCCCGAATAGAATTATATTCTGCTTTCTCACTTCTTTTCTCTGTCTATGCCCCTAATAATGGTAAGGGGTTTCCCACCTCTGGGATGCTAGGGTTTCTTTAGTCCCGCCTTCTCACCTACAGCTGTTTGAAGTCCTAAATAATCTCTTTCCACTCTGACACATGTCACTGTTCTCTGACACTGAGATAATGCATCTGCAATTACATTTTTATACCCAGAAAATGTTTAGCTTTAAAACAGATATTGCATTTAAGTGCACTGAACATACAACTGGAGACTTAATCACAAGGACAATGCACTGGATTCTACAGTTAAGTAGAATAAACATTTCAGCCAGTTTACAGAATCAGATTACTAGGGCAACTGAAACAAAGAGAAATTCTAAGGGGGGGTTATTAACTAAAGTCTGAATTGTCTCATAAAGGTATGAATTCACCACTTTCCCATATTTGGGTATTCAGCAAACTCTGCAATGTCGCGGATTTGCTATGGGAATCTTCTGTTTAGTCAATAAGGAGTAGAGAATCAGGGCGTAGTCACCCAAAGTGATGAGATCTTACTTCAACAGTCAAATTCTCACTTTAATCAATAACCCAATTTCAGCAACAATATTGTAATACCTGTGCATTCTTATGGATTCACTCATAGTAATACATCCAATGTACAGTATTTTATACACACAGTATACAAAGCAACATATGACTTGCATTCATTAGCAACAGTGTTGATGTGTTTTTAGAACACTACATAAATTTCTGGAAATTTATCAGTGATTTCTCACATTCTGAGAAATTGCTTGCCTAAATTCACATCACTACCCATCCTGCTACTATTCATCTGACTATGCTGCACTATACATCCGTTGCTGTTCATTTGTTCACCAAGCTTATCCACCACTTAGGGGGTTATT
>WMED01028615.1:0-10417 GCA_019650415.1 Pipa parva | reverse complement strand
TATACTCGGGCACCGAGGCTGGAGTGCGTCTGCCTTATATAGGCAGAAGAGGCAGGCGCGTTCCTGCCTCCGTGGGTACCCGGCGCGCGCCCCCGTGACGTCACGGCGGGCGTGCCTCCTCCGCCCACACACAAAGCCCCGGCTGTGCGCGGCGTGTGCGCACAGGAAGAGGGAGCCCGGCGCTGGAACGGCAAACAGTGAGTATTCCTTACATGGTTTTCATGTCCATATTGTATCTTTAAGTGACTATTTATTCTATTTTGTATTTAATTGGCACCTATAGGCTAATGAACTGACATTTTGTTGTTGCACTTGTTATCCCCTATCTGTTTTTATAAGTCTTCCTTCTATTTAGATTGTAAGCTATATGGCGCAGGGACCTCCATTCTCTTGTTTCAATCATGGCCTGGCACATAGAATGATGGATCTTTTTGATTATATGCTTGTAATTTACTTCACTTGTTCTTTAAGCACTTTCCCTTGTCTGTATTATAAGCGTATTGTGGGACTGTACAGCACTGCATAACCTAGTGGAGCTATATAAATAAAAAATACATACATACACTTGTATTGGCTTATGGTTGTCTTGGGTATTTAGCACAAGGTCCACTTAAAAGTCTGTTTTTAAGAAGCAGGGAATTGACTTAGCAAAATTCTAAAATCAATCTGCTAAAACTGCAGTAATACAAGCAAACTCCCTGCTTCTGAACACTGCAAAGCCAGAGGACTGTTTCTAGAAGATGACAGAGCCATTCCCACCTTCCTCCACAACAAGTGATGTACAGTTTGTTTCATGTGTTAAAGCCTGTCTCATTTCTATGAAGTCAGCAAAGAAGTTTTTCCTAAAGTTGCAGAAGAGTTGGTTCACATACAACTTCATGGGTAGATCTTGTAGTAGCTTACTTACAGTCAGGTCAAATTGTGTCAGCCCAACAAGGTAACATCAAGGAGTCCACATGCCGAGAGTGGTGTGATGGTGTCCAGACACTGCTGGAATTAATTACTGAGTCTAGACTTTGGTGCTATTATTTGGCTGTTCTATCACGGCATCCTCTTGCTATATAGCAAACCACATGGGCTAAAGTGGAACTAGATAACAGGGTCAAGTAGATTTTATTAAAATAAAAGGAGGCTTAAAAATTGGAGTTAAAATTAAGTGTGTTAGATACCTCTGATAATCCACACCCCCAGGTTTTCCATAGATTAGTTGTTTTTGCTCAAGTTAAAGTTGTCAGATAAATGTCTATTACATTAATGATGAGGAAAAAATGACAGACTTCTCTGGAAAAACAGAGGTCAGCATGGAGGTATTCTAAGATTATGAACAGAAAAAAGCAATAATAGCTAGTACTGACATCTACACAAATTGTATAGACATTATAAAAAATTCTGTGAATAGAATTCCCATCAAATGGTACTGCTGTTTGATCATGTTTGATGATGATGATGTCTCAGTACTTCACTGTTGGAATCTGCATCACTCCACATCACTGTGCATCCTACTGCTATTCAACTGACTATGCGCACTATGCAATAAATTGTATCCAACACTGTTCACCTCTTCAACAAGGTAATTCACAGCTTTTTGAATAGGGAATAGTGAAATCACGCCTGTCAGGGTGTGGCAATCCTAATTGATGGGAAGTCATGTCAATAAGCCCTATAAGCATTGTGTGGCAAACATGTCTAGACCATATGAATGACCCTTCTTTCCATGTTGAGACACCAAAAGTGGAATGTTCTCCATAGGCATGGTCATCTACATTTCACTAAAATCACACCATGCATCTCATTTACCACAATGATGTGCAGTACCTGGAAAATGTTCAGCTTGAAAACATGTATTAAATATAAATTTAACAGTTACAAAAGCAGTGTAAAAAAATGTCAAGGTTAAGTTTGTATGGACTTTTCCTTAGTCTTTTATTATTAAGATTTTCTTTTCTACAGGCAATTATTAGAATTTGGGATTCACTCTATCCCAAGCTGTAAAATGTCATCTCGTTTTGAATGTTCAGGTTGTTCGGCTGCAAATGAATAATATGCTCATGTCTTTGGCATTTAAATGATGCCATATCTACATGAGCTGCATCTATGTACATAAAATACTTTTATTTGTTTTTTTTTTATAGAGTATTAACTGAAGGCTCATAGAAAAACAGAAAATGCGCTCATTGCATTATGAATTCCCCAGGGCCATGCTCAAATGACTACAAAATAGCCTTATTAAAAATTCTCTTCAGCTCCAATATATTAAAACATTTATTATGCAACTCAGGCTTTGTAAAAACTGTGCTATTATAGTTGTAATACATAGAATTATTTAAAAGCCTTTATTTCACTATAAGAAATATGCTTCTGTTTGTTACTGAATTTATATTCAGATTTGCATAAAACATTTTTTAAAATAAAAGACCTACTGGAGCTGAAATCTCAATAAGAGTATGTATGAAGAACAAATAATATGTCACATGACTCTTGCAAAATGTAATAAAATTGAAAATATCGATATTGCGATTGAAAATTCAATATCCCGTTATTGAATTTTCAATACACTTAGATTATAAGCTCAGTGGGGCAGGGACCTCTATCCTCTTGTTTCAATCATGACCTGGCACTTAGAGTGATGTATTTCCATGATTATATGTTTGTATTTTACTTTACTTGTTCATTGTTCCGCACTTTACCCTTGTCTGTATTATTACTGGATTGAACAGCGCTGCATAACCTTTGGCGCTTTATAAATAAAAATATACATACAATATACACACATACATACAATATCGTGATATAGAAAAATTCAGTCAAAACTGTTCTAACTGTTTATTTCTATGGAAAATCCATAATATCAATCATTTTGTTGGAAAAATTTGATATCGAATTTCCGAAATATCACGATATCAAAAAATTCAATTGTGAATTTTTGGTAATTTTCAAATTTTTTTTAATCAAATTTTTTGGTCAAAAGGTTGAAAATGGCCTTTTCGGCTTTAATAAATTTCACTCTCTCGGAGTCTGATTACTATTCTGGATCAAAGGCCCACAAAACAAATTCTAATTAGTACTCTGACTCTTGAGACCCTCACATTAAAATTACAGCTGGATGTTTTTTTTTTTACAAATTATAAATATTATAATGTACAGTCAAATTAACCCATCTTAATGACTTTGCCTATAATCATAGTGAGAATCATACTGATAAAGTTAAATATTCAAAGAACTTAGTAAGCAGGGCTGGGTTCTGGGTTAGATTCTACCTTGAACATCATCTTCATAGAGCTGGTATGTACTCCTCCTAAAGCCTAACTAAATCGGCTCTGTTTGTGTGTGTGATTGAATAGGGAGACTCAGGGGGTTATTGACTAAAGTGAGAATTTGACTGTCGAAGTGAATTCTCATCATTACCCCGATTCTCTACTCCTTATTGACTAAACAGCGGATTCTAATAGTAAAGTGGTCACAATAATCCCATTGTAAAGTCAAGCGAAAAATGGGCTAAAAAGTTTTTAAAAAATCATTTACGACTTTAGTAAATTTTGCCCATAAAAATCTAAGGTTACTGTGTGCTATTATTGCAGCTGTGTGAGTTACCTTATCTCCACTATTCTCTTGCCCAGGGTGCTGGCAGAGTGCCCTAATGACATCATGCTTGTAATAAACAGCTCAGTCATTCCAGGGGGAGGTACAGGAGAGTCAGAAGTGGCAGTCTAGACATCATTCTCCCAGATGCACTGGGGAGGGAGGGGGATGTAAAAGAGGAATCAGTGCTGAAGGTTACATTTTTACTGAGTAGAATTGTGTTCCTGAGGGCTATCACTTCCATGCACTGTAATTGGACTGTAATGGGTATAAGGGGAAATCTTTGTGTGCAACTAATGTTGCAATGTTTGGATTATATTACTTTTCTTTCATTTACTAATATGTTGCGTTTAACTAAATTCTAAATTCAAACAAAGTTGTGTGTGTTAGCACGACAACTTGTTCCCTGATAACAACAAATCTGTCTTTGGAATCATTCGGTTAATGTATGATTTTACTATCCAGGGCAAATTCTACAGAAACTGAGGCCCTGGGCAAAATGAAGGGGCCCTCCAGAAATGACAGTGTAACTGCTTCTTTCCCTTGATCAGTTCCCTATGCTGAAATACACTCAATTTCAATTTACACCCAGAAACCTCCCTTGCCTTTCCTGTTTAGTTCCTTCCTATCATTCTATAAATATGGCATGTGATCAGCTTAGCCAATAAAAAACTCAGAATGTTAGCACTCACTCTGGCTGCCCATCCTGCCAGTGCTTCCATTCTATTCCTCAATAAAATTTGATTAAAAAAGTGCCACCAGAAAGCTTCAAACCAAGAAGTGAACAGATCATGTAAAACCATCAACTTCAACTGTTAAAGGGAAGCAGGTAGGTAGAGCCAGCCTGGCAAAAACCTAGGGAGGCAAATGCCCCCTTGCTTCCCTTTCCTTTACTGTCAGCCTACATATGAAAAATGTGCCACACCCTCTAATAAAATGAAATTGCTAAGAAAAATCCTACTGAGAGAGCCCACTAGAGGGCAGAGAAGGATAACTCCTGAAGGTTAGAAAATAAAAACACAGGTTTTAGCTTAATACCAGATCAGATGTTACTGACCATGTAGGGAGAAAGGTACATCCCATCTATGGTTGAAAGTTTCTTCCGGTAAAATATCGCAAGATTTTTTTCGACTGATATTTACCGACAGAAACTTTTCGATCAAGTTTTTTTATCGAATTTTTTGATGTAAAGGTAGCCATACTATTAATGTAAAGTTTTCGATTGAGTTTACATTACAAGTCGGGCTTTTCCAAGTTTATTAAATTTCACGAGTTGACATAGAACTTCACCCTTATTTTAATGTTAAGCATGAATTCTAATATTACAGAGTATGATGGAAAAGAAAAAGAAATAAGGCAAAGCTTACTTTGTGATTTTGGAAGCATCGTCTACAGCAGGGGGTCATCAAACTTCGATGAGGAGGGAGCCAATTCACTCCCTCCTCCAGCAGCAACAATTTTTTGTGAGCCGCAAAGGGGGAGGAGCTCACTCTTTCGTCCACATGACCTGTTGACGGCCAATCAGAAGAAGGATTGGGGGTCATGGCCGGCGCTTTGGAGGTGCGCTCCAAACCACAACAAGGCAGCTAAAGAGCCACATGTGGCTCACGAGCCAAACTTTGCCGACCCCTGGTTTACAGAATGGGCAGTAAAAATGTGAAAACTGGGCAGTAGCAATATATTTGAGCTGTGTTTTCTTACTATTACAAAGGTAGCCTAAAAATAATTCTATTAGTTAAAGCGGATTTCTTGCTTTTTGACCAGCCCCCTCTAAAACTACAAATAATTTTTAATAGGCAATTAAATGTTTTTATAAATAACTAAGATTATTTATTTATAGCCCTATTTTGCTTTTCTACGTTTATTCCCATGAGATCTTGGAAGTTTCTTGCTAAGATTTTTTCAATTGATATTTACTGACAGAAACTTTTCGATCAAGTTTTTTTTTATTGAATTTTTCGATGTAAAGGTAGCCATACTACTAATGTACAGTTTTAAACATGTGTAAACATCGAAAAATTCAATTGAAAAGTCAAGCTTTTCCAGGTTGATTAAATTTCGCCCAATTATGAGTTGACCTAGAACTTCACCCTTATTTTCATGTTAAGCATGAATTGTA
The DNA here is from genome assembly GCA_019650415.1 of Pipa parva. Taxonomy (NCBI): domain Eukaryota; kingdom Metazoa; phylum Chordata; class Amphibia; order Anura; family Pipidae; genus Pipa; species Pipa parva. Next base: position 4,719 of record WMED01028615.1, on the reverse strand, counting down.
ATATTACAGAGTATGATGGAAAAGAAAAAGATACAAGGCAAAGCTTACTTTGGGATTTTGGAAGCATCGTCTACAGAATGGGCAGTAAAAATGTGAAAACTTGGCAGTAGCAATATATTTGAGTTGTGTTTTTTTAATATTTCAGAGGTAGCCTAAATATAATTCTATTAATTAAAGTGAATTTCTTATAACTAAGATCATTTATTTTTAGTAAATATAAAGCTTTAAAATGTATCAGAACCATGCTCCTTTCTTCAGTTTCCTTATCATACCTTCATTGTGCAGCCACCCAGGTGATGGACAGCCTTTCTTAGACTGCCACAGCCCAATACACATGGCTACTCTCTGGTAAACATGCTTCCCTTTACTGGGAAACTAATCTGTAATAAATTAGTTAGATGTGAACTCTGAATTCACATTTATTTGCCATTTATATGGACAAATATTCCCTTATTTGTGTATTCAGCAAACTGAGATTTGGTGATTTCAAAACCAACTCAATAGCTTACAACAGTTGCGGACTTATGGAGCTCTTTGCACCACTTTTCGTACGTGTGCACAGGTAATTTGCCTATTCATCAAGCATCAGAGTGTGCTGGAGTAGTGAATTCGTTAAGGCATATTGTCAGTTTTACTTCACTAGACTAAAATGGTGAGTTAGGGGGCTGATTGCAGGGCTGCTATTGTCCTCCTGACTAAGCCACACTATGCAATATACAGCTATTGATGCCATTTGCTTCTTTGCTATAGGAATACCCTCTTTAGTGAATAAGGAGTAGAGAAATTGTGACTGATCTGAGTGTAGCGACCCTAAGTGATGTAAATTCTCACTTTGATGAATAAGCCCCAATTTGTCTATTTTACTGATACACTGCCCTATTGTGGTTAAAAGTTATAATGAGTGGTAAGTGTGGTAGTGGACACTGTGCCTTCCTCTACTTTTCCCTTTGGTTTGGGAGCTCTACAGGACATGTGACAGTGTAGAGTTAACATTTACCTTTAATAAGTTTATATGCACTATGATCAAAAATGGTACATTTAGGTATTTTAGACTGGAAATTCCTTTTCAAAGCAATGCTATGTGACGGAGTGTTTGGCAAGAAGCTGGGACAAATGCATTAAAGATCAATCTCTAGCAAAAAAACTTGCACAGAAAAATAGCAATTTATTCTTCCTTATGGGGGATTATATATTCCTTATGGGGTTAATGTTGTATAATCACAGCTGTAAAGCTAAGGTATTGCCAACTCCTGAACTTACAAACAGTCCTAGCTCTCTCTCATTAGGGGCCATTCTGTCCATACAGTATATGGCATCTTACCTGGTTGATGACATGATGAAAACCTGTAGCAAGGAAGATTTGTAGGAGCAATTCTCTGCCTATGAGGATTTATTTAACACATTTATTTCATGGTCTGATTGCTGACCTAAAGGTAACTCACGCATAGTAAATTCATATGCTTTTAAAACATAATTACATTATATGGACAGGTGAACTGGAAACCCTTTTTTTACTAATTCACCTTCTACACCCAGAAGCCTCTGGAATAAAAGGATAATCCATCTCTGAACAAGGTAAGTCCTACCCTTTCTATGTATTTGACCTGCATTGATTTTACAGCTATCTAATAATACGAATAGATATAATGTTTGTTGTTTATTAATTTATCTTTACAATATTGCTAAGAACTTTATTCATAAGAATTAAAGTAACTGAAATTCTTTTAGCAGATATCTGAAGCAGTCAAGGAAATCTTGAGTATAGTAAATCCCCCAATACCTGAGAATTAGCAATTAAGGGATGGGACCCTTGTTTTGCACCTCGTACGTATTTATTTACTGCCAAAATTACATTCATACAAAGAACATGGGGCAACATGATATATGATAAGTGCATGGAATTTTGTTCTTTTTGTATGTAATATATACGTTTACACTTGATTATAGCTTATGTTGTTATTTGCTATGCTATTTTTTATAGAACTGTCAATCTAAGCAATACATACACAATACTAATTATCTCATGGTTGTTTTGTTGCAGCTTTTACTAGAAGAATGTATCCTATACTCAGTGAGTGTCACGGTACTCACGGTGTTTACATAGCATGGCTTGCTTGGTTGGCGTCCATGTTTGCTGCAGTTCCGACGATGGCGGTTGGCGTCGGAGTCAGTATACGTTTTGACGCACCAATCTTGCTGCGACAGGCGCACACTCTCTACTCGGCTATTGGCTGTGGCGACTGCGACGGGATTGGCGTCTGACGCAATCAGGTTTCCTGCGCTCTCCCCGCCTCTTACCTATAAATATGCGGCAGTCGTATTCACCGTCGCCCGAGTATAGTCTCTGTTTGGGTTTCCCGTGTTTATTCTAGTTACTGCAATTGTGTTCCGGTTTTGATCCTTGGCTTGTCTCGACTACTCTGCTCTCCACCCGTTTGACCCTTGGCTTGTCTCGACTATTCTGCTCTCCACCCGTCTGACCTCGGCTTGTTTCCTGGATATCGTTACTCTCTACCAGCACTGACCTTGGCTTGTCTGACTACGCTTTGTTCTACTATCTTACCCCCACAAGGGACAGCTATCCTAAGGACCGTGACCTGGGCAGGCCCTGCAGCGCAGTCCACATCCCCTTGCGGGGGTCAATGGTGAAAACCAGGGTCTTCCTTAGACTCTGCGTCTTAGGAATAGCTTGTGCCAAGTCCCTTTGAGTAACTACTACTAAGGCGTCAATCTCCACGCAGGTTACCCCTGCACTTTCATTACAGTGAGTTCATTGCTGCATGAGGTCTATTGACAGATGATATTCTGTGTAGATGTAGTTCCATGGTGATTACTAGCAGACTGATAACTATATGCTACTTTAAAGAAACTGTTTTAACAGTTATTTACCAGTTGATTTGTCTTGTTAAATAAGTTTTGCTGTATTTATTTTACTATGGTTGTAGTAGTTTTAATTTAGTCAGTTTTTTTTTTTTAAAAGAATCCCCTCCTCTTTCTCTCCTACGTCCTCTTCAGCATTTCAGTTTTGGAATATTAAACCAAGGATCTGGCAAAAGGATTTTTAATTCTGTGAAGCCAATCATAATCTTGCAGGTCTACAACCTCACAGAAAGGCTACATGCCTGCTTCTTTCTGATTGTTTATTTTAAAATTCTCTATCTGCAGATCAAATCAATGCCATGAAATTCCAAACAGATCAACTGCAGAGGAAGTGGGTAAAAGAGGAGGGACTTGTATGAGAAAGTAGCTATGCATTCAAAGGCAATGAAAATACACAAATAATATACTGCAAACATTATTTATTTAACAGTGGCAATTAGATGTCCAAATAATTATTGGGGACTGAAATATTCCTTTCAGTCCTCAGTTTGACCAAGCGTTTCCACCATTTGTCTAATCTGAATCTACAGCTGCTCAACAAGAGCTGTATATTTATATTGTGCCTTTTCCCCACATCCCACAATTCCAAGCAGAACTACGCATGGGCATAAGTGGGAATGAAGACTTTCACCTGCATACATTATTATAGTCCTGTCTTGACTTTTACTCTTCTCAAATCAGTGATTTCCCATAACCCCACACTATACATCATTCGTAGTGTACACATATCTAAATCTAGAAAGTTTCCAAATTTCATCTGGTTTTCCAAATGTAGAAAGAAAAATCTGACTTACATAATTCAAAATTTTGATGCAAATGCTTTCTCCTCTTTAGTTATTTGTGTATATGTATGCACAGCAAAGTCGGAATTTACAAGATTAGATAATTTTCTTAGAGTCCCTTTTCTTCCTTGTTCAGAAACAGAACCCCTGTAGCCAGCAAGGTTTCATTTAATATATATACTGTAATCATTCGCTGGTTACATGATAAGATCATTACACTCTCTATGTTCTTAACAAACAGTGAAACGTATGAAAGTGTCTTTAATGCATCAGCAACACCAACATATAAAAACCTGTGATTTGGATTGACATGACAGTTGTTCCTACATAGTACGTTTAACTACATATATCCTGTATTAAATAATGGTTAATGTTAGCTCAGGAGTGGTGAGCATGTTGAATGAAAAATTGAGAAATTGAATGAAAAAAAAAATCTATTTAATTGTTGATCAATAACATTACGATGAACATTTATCAAAATATAAAATTTGCTATAAAAACAAAGTGAAAATGTAAGAATAATCTGAAAACCAGGAGGAATCCTGGAAAAATCTTTAATCACCATTTTTTGATTCAGGATCTACTACTGGTTAACAGCCTGAAAACTGCTGCTGCACACATGATGCACACATGATGTACACATGATGCACACATGATGTACACATGATGCACACATGTACCTATTATACAGGAAGGGCAGGGGAGGATGTTTATATTCATTCATTTACCTGCCCCCTAAGAAAACCTGTAGTCTACCGAGTGGGTTAAAGCAGTGTGCTTTATTCTCAGCTGATAATTGAACAAGGGATATTTTACATTTCTCTTTTTTGGTTTTTTTATCCAAAATTATTGAGCAGGTTTATTCCACTTTAGCTTGTCAATTTTTTTTTATATATGAAAAAACTAAATGTGCTAATTTAAAATGAATGTGGCAAACATTTTTTGTTGCATTTTGCAACTTAGAAAATATATTTCTATAAGTAGGCGAAAAAGGACATGAGGAATCTTTGTTTATTGGCATTGCTGCCCAGCACCTATTGACATCTGTTAAGCCTAG